>CM055268.1:124117272-124162029 GCA_029237695.1 Conchocele bisecta | reverse complement strand
TATATTATGTTTGTATTACACTGTTGTATTACACTGCTAAAACCAGTGTCATAATATTCGTTATTTGGCAGCAAGCGACTCGTTTAACGTGGACATTCTGTATAGACCGTGTGCAACAGCATATTACGTGTGCTTCATTATTTGTGGCTGTGACTGGAGAAATGGAGTTTTGAGATTTGTGACCAGTGTAGTTCCTGATCAAATAGTACACTCCTATATACCGATAACAATATATCGCTTGTTAGAACCGGGTGTAGATCCTGATCAGACTGTGCGGCGCACAGGCTGATCTGGATCTACATTGGTCGTACAATCCATAAGCCCCATTTCTCTAGTCACAGACACATATTGTTCAAACACAACTTATTTGTGTGACAGGTGCTAGCCACAAAGTATACACAAAGAATACGGTCCGCCAGCGCAAAAAGAAGAGTTTCACTGTGAGTGTGACCAGCGTTAACTTAGGCTGATCTGGTGCTATTGTACGCTGGTCGCACAAGTTGCCATCTCCATTTTATCAGCTTTGAGCCGACTTGTATTAATACAGTTACTAATATAACTGCTTCTCGTCCATTTTGCTAATACATTAAAATAATGTATTCTTATAAAACACAATAATGACATCGAAGGAACGTGTCAAACACAAGGGCGGTACAGCGATTACCAAAGGAAGCAGTGACCAGTTAGCCGCCAGTTTCGTATAATTGCACCGGTGAAATTTATAAATATTACACTCTCTGCTGATTAAAATTCATTTTAATTGTTTTATTATTATTTTGTAGTTGATTTTGTATTTCATTCAGATTTTACATCGTATTAATTGATGAATGCTCATTCTAGGGCCATCTGACCTGTTCCCATTGATCAGAAATGGGCAAATACGAATTGAGGATATGTTGTGACAAAAAATAATCAAAACAACATATTTTTCTGGGAGTTTCAAACAATAATTAATTTCAGAGAAAACTCATGGATGGGAACTGGTTTGCACCATGATAGTACATTTGCCTCTGGATGATGATTGAGAAAACATGCAACATTCAATCTGTAGTTCCGCAAGTGACGTGGCACGGCATGGTTTTAAAGTGAATATTTTACCTCAGAATTGGATAATTTTAAAGAGGCTGCATCGAGATATTTCAAATTCTTGCATAGGTAAGGAGCACTAATAGTGCAGCATCTTTGTGTTTATGTAAAAGCTTCTAGTGTATCTAGGTCACAAATGTCGAACGCATATTGCTGTCAGCCCACTTATTCGGAATATTGCATTAAATACATACTGTCCGAGGGAGTGAAATGGATAATTTTAAATTAACTGGTCACTGCCCCCAAAGTGTACCATCGACCGGAGTTGATTTCCTTGACACAGAAGACGGATTATTTTATATCAAGCGCGACAACTCTTGCAGGCATGTTGAACGACAACTGTTGCTGAACCGATATAGGAGCCTGTCAGCTGTCACTACTATTGTATTAGTACAGCGAAACCTCTCTAAACCGGACACCCTGGGAGGCCCCCAGGGTGTCCGGCTTAGAGAGGCTTCATTGTAAATCAGGCATTTGATCATTATGAATCATAGCTGTGTGCTATGCGATCACGAACAGACATTATCACCTGATATATATGACCAAGAAACTCATCAAAAATAGGATCACATGTGTTTTCTTGGCGTCCGGTTTAGAGACGTTCCAATGTACATGTAGTTCCCACACAGTGGAGTGACAGGCATGCATACAGGTGTTCGTTTTGCTATAGGTGTTCGTTTTGCTATTGCTGTAAAAATTACAAACTTAACTCTATTCAGGGTTGGATAACATCATTTGCTTATGTATCTATGTAAAGCAGTTTACATGTATATAACAATATCGAATTATTGTGGACATTCGGCAGTCAAATACATTACATGCATATTTCATAGGAATTAGACGGTCTAATTAAAGGTGGGGGAATTATATATCCACAGATCTACCCGTATGGCAGCATTGCCGTTTCTGTGGGGGGGGGGGGGGGGGAATTTCTACAACATTTGCGAATTAGACACATTATGGCTGTTATGACAATAGCAAGAATTAGAATATTGCTTTCCAAAACTATGACATTAAATGAGCCATGTGGCTTACCCAACTTGTCCTGTGTATATATAGCATAGTCTGCGCATCCACGGAGTCTGAACAGGTTCTGCAATGGTCGCTTGTCACATCTCACAATTTGACAAATGTATCAAAAACAAATTTCACTTTCCTGTGGAACTTAGACATCGAATATGTGTTGAATAAACACACTTTTAATGACAGAAACTAGTTACAAAACAATTACATTTGGAATACGGTTTTAAGCATAGGAACATTTCCATTTAATGTTATTTCCCTTCAGACGCATATGTGGTCACCACCATCATCGAGACGGTTCAAATGAGTGCTAACAACATGTAATTACATTATTTAATGGGAGTAGTCTCAGTGTTGGGATTTACACTATTCGCAAGTACGTCATGGACATGTTTCTTCCTTCTCCCGTCCTCACTTTCAACATTATGTCGATATTCCAAATTATGTCGACACGGTTCGCATGTGAATCGAGATGGGATCGAATTAGAATTACACGGACCATCAATTGTAATATTGCACGCGTGTATTACATATTTCAAATAGACATGACGTTGTTTCCACATTTTTACTATATACGTATGAAGCAAGTGCAGTATTTCACTTATGGGGTTTTGCGACCAGTGTAGATCCAGATCAGCCTGTACGTCCGCACAGTCTGATCAGGATCTGCACCGTGCCCAAGCCCATCAATGAAACACTCGCCATGCCCCCAAAAAGCAGTATACATTATCGTTACCAGGCTACAGGCATGTGTTATTTAATCAGAAGCTACACTGGTCACATATCCCATAAGCCCAATTGCTCCAGTCACAGTCACAATTCTCAAAAACATGCGCCGTACCGCGATAAGTCGTCAAGAATAATAGCATAACGCACTCAAAGCGCTTTCCGAATTCATCTGAAATGTGGTGTAAATTACAATGCGAAACGCTATTCCAAATCAATTTGAAACACGCTGTACCACAATGCGGATTTGAATGTGGTTACTGGTAGGAATCTGATAACATTGTTTGCAGAATCTCATGTCTGAGTTGTTTCATTCTTACACTTATCAAAAGATGTGGCGACAAAAGAAACCAACAATAACATTTCCCTAGAATATTGATTGTGCGTGGAAAATATGAATTGAAATCAATGTTTTATTCAAACTGCCATCGTGTTGTGTTTTGTAGTTTTATAATTAATTGTCGTAATTACATGCTATATGGAGTCTAGATGTATCTCCCCGTACTTAAGGATACAGAGAGAGACTACTGTCTGTTTCACGAAACCTGCTCAAACTTTACGACTATGTATACAATGCAAAAACAATTATTTTTTTCGATAATATAAAGTTTTTCAACATGTAATGAACCTTCTTTTTATGCCACCGGGTTTCTAAGAAACGGGTGACATATAGTGTTTGGACCGCCCGTCTGTCCGTCTGTCTGTCCGTCCGTCTGTCTGTCCGTCTGTCTGTCCGCCCGTCCATCCGTCCGTCCGTCCGTCCGTCCGTCACACTTTTCGGTTAACCACTTTGTCACAGTTTCTCAAATATGCTGCAGGTGGCATCCGCGTTCGACAGACGCATTTCTTGTTATTTCTTGAAATTGATCCAATATTGATTTCATCGCGAGAAAAAAAATTCCCCGTGTCAAATCGCCGTCGACATCTTCACAGAGTACCTCATTGGGATTTTTTTTTATAATTTCAAAAATAGTGGACCGATTTTCAAAATTGAACGTTTGTTTTCTCAGTTATATCATTTCCAAGCTATCTAGCCAGGTTTCGGAGTCAATTTCCAATTTTCGATTTTTTACTTCTCCCAGAGCTTATCCAACTCCTTTTCTATGTTTTATTTCGCGAAATGTGGTAAATATTCATTGTATTACAAAAACAAAAGTTTCCCAATGAAATTTAAAACAAATCGTTTTCCAGCTCCTTCAGCAGTCGCATTAATTTTCACAAACTTGAAAAGAAGTATATTTGACCGTCATTTCAAGTTCGACGTATAATACAGTACGTTTTAATCATGTTTTTAATATTTGTGTCACGGTTGATATGTACATGAGGAGGTCATGTGTATCTATGCACGGTTAGCTCAGTGGACATATCAGTGGTACTGAAAACTAGAGATACAGAGTTCGAATCCTCGGCTGTGCACGCATTTATTTCACATTATCACACCTTTGATACATTTTCGAGTTTTGTTTCTGCATTTACAACACATGGGCAATGTATGCACTTGAAGATGTGATAACACAGTTACATCACGTTCCTCCGCAAGTACGATCGATAATCCACTCGCTAAAGCTCGTGGATTATCTCTTCGTACTCGCTAAAGCTCGTGGATTATCTCTTCGTACTCGCTAAAGCTCGTGGATTATCTCTTCGTACATGCGGACGAACGTGATCTAAATGTGGCTTGTTGCAGTTGGTCAATCGGAATATGCAACTAGTTACCTGGGGGCCGTTTCACTAAACTTCAGCATATGATCGATAATTGTAAATTCATGAATTGAAATTTGCAGACAATTATAAATTTGCACTTACGAACATTTTAGTCGTACTAAGTTTAGTGAAACGGGCCCCTATTACGTGTACCATACAAATGGAACACGGGCTACTGATGTCTAGGAAAATTCAAACACACCGTATGTATTAATATCTCCCACAAGTCCGTGGTATCAAAGCGCCCATTATTGCCATCTTGAACACCCTGCTCAGTCTGCTAAATGTTCCTGATGGAAACTTTTTACCGGCACCCAGGCTACATCCATGTCATATGAATTCGCTATAGAAAGTCTTTGACAAGCTAGCGCTGGAAATAAACACAGCTTTTACGGAATGATAAAAGGAGAAATTCTAAGGGCACCGGCTTTCAAAAGCTATCCATGGATAGGAGAAAATAGACGCGTACAAACAGAGAGACGATGTGATGAGGTTATGAGAAAATAGGGCCTACGCTACACGTGGGAATAGTATAGGAAAATGGCGAATGTATGCAGAAATGACGTCTAAATTACATGAAAGCTAAAGCCCATCTGCGATGTTTGAGCCCGTATGTATTTGGGGTTTTTCATTGTGCGTAATGCGTTGTTTACTGAGCAGGTTCTTAAACTGTTTGATGGTGATAGTCAAATATTCATACGCAGTTAATCATTTGTGTATGGGAACAGGGAGATGGGGTTTATGAGATTTGCGACCAGTGTAGTCGCGGATCAGACTGCGCAGATGCGCAGTCTGATCCGCGACTACACTCTTGCTCATTAAGATGGTGAAACACCCGAGATACTCTAACAAACACTATATATCGTAATCAGTTTGCAGGAGCGATCTAGCAGAGCTAGAGCGAGACTGGTCATAGATACCATAAGTCGGATTTCTCCAGTCACTTTCACAATTGCGTTATGTACAGTGTTGTATAGCGTCGAGCGTTTCAATGTGAGGAGTTTCTATGCAGCTTTACAATCTTATAAGTGCGCATGTATAGCGACATATAAGGTAATAGCAGAAGGAAATCTATGCAGAATGTGCAACAGGCACATTTCTGCACTTCGTCCATGGGCAATACGTTTTTCAAAGTTTATTACCTTAGCCATTGAAGAGCTCGTCAAGTTAGATAATCGATCTAAGGGAAGTAATGACTTATTGAATTGGCATATACATGTATGTACATGTATATGAAAATGTAACGTGACATAGTCTTGTTCAGTAAACAACGTATGTATTGTTTAATTATTGAATAAACAGGATACAAATAGGTTTTATGCAACACTCACCGCTTGCTTTCCAAAATTCGAAAACACCGCTCCAAAGAATACACATGTACACGGTACAGTCTGCACACAAAACTACCCGCTACGCAATTAATCAAAGTAGTGAAAATACTAACATATATACCATTGCATGACAATGTAATCGTTGTTTCAATGGTTCTACTTAGCTCTGAGGCTATGCATATCAACATACCAATCAGCTGTATGGTACTTCTCTGTTTAACTAGCTGGTAGAGGGGTAGCTGCAATCAATTTTCTATTGCACAAACTGCATCGATGGGATCTAAGATCGAACCAGTAGCCGATTTCATCAAAATTGCAAAGAATACTTATCTAGGAAAGTATACGTTGAGGGAGTAATCATTTACTTTTCCCGAAATGCATTTTTTCGTATAGAAATAACCACTGAATATATTTGATGATTAAAAGTATGCATAATTATTATACCGAATGTATTACATTATCACAGCCGAAATGGCTTTGATAATGTAATCAAGTCAGTATAATAAAAATTAATAAGTTTATCTGTAAATTGAAAATTTCTCCCTCAAAGTATACTTTGCTACATATATATACTTTGCGATGTTGGTGAAATAGGCTACTGGACAACTTGAGTGGAAGTCCAATGCTGTTGTTCCTCGACCACAGGAAACAGTGGTGAAGACTGACCGCCAATATAATTTGTACAGTTATATCAGATTAGCACATTGAAATTAAATAATGGAAATAGAGGCTACTATGCGACGGTATGGCGAGTTTGTTAAGAACTCAGTCAACGAGTTCAGGAAATAACATATTAAATCAACACAATTTGCATTGTATATGCATTGCATAAGCACATCAGCATGCATTAACTCTGCAGTGATCACCTACATATAACACAGTTTGCGTTGCTATATCGTGTACATATAATTATTTATTGCACCGGTGTATTATGAGTTTAATTTATACTATGGTAATACACTATCAAAACCTTTTTGTTTTCAATAAGTAGGATTCGTCCGACTGTACGCTGAGATAATCTGAGACATTTAGAGAGCGGATTATCGAGCGCACATCGTATTATATGTGGACGACAATCATCTAGCTTATTTGTCCCATCGTCATATACAACAATGTATACTCCTAAATGTACAATCACGTGGACATATGTGGCGCTGACTGGAGAAATGGGCATTATGACATTTGTGACAAGTTTAGCTCCTGATCAAATCCATGTAGCCTGATAAACGATATCAGTGCTTGCTAGAAGCATGACAGGTGTTTCATTGATGGAATGGCGAACAGTGAATATCATGATCAGACTGTGCGGATGCACAGGCTGATCTTGATCTGCACTGGTCGCAAAACCCACACGACCCATTTCTCCAGCGACATATAAGGATCATGGCTATGGAAAATACCAAGCTACTGTATTTTGATATCAAGGTAAAACGTTGAGGCTAGGAATTCCTACCGTTTCCGAGCCGTGTCAGATAAACTTCATATCAACATACACTAGCTTGGTATTCTATTTACCAGAAAAGTTTTGTGCCACAGAATAAGCAAATGTGACGTGATTGCCGTTGAAAACAACGCGGACTCGTTTACCTTAGCGTCATTACACTGACGTCATATTGGTAACGTCATGTGACGTCTGTTGACCAACTAAACGTCAGCGAAAGTAGTTTTGAAGCCGTTGTTACCCGGATGTACGTATCTAGAGTAGGAGACGACATAGAGGATATTCCATCGTACATTTTGAATAGTGGGAAATAATACACGAGTGTGTGTCGGCTTCCGCGTAAGCAACGAGTGAGCGTAGCGAACGAGTGGCTTCCACGCACGCCGACGGACACGAGTGTATTAGTTCCGCTATTCAAACATGAACGATGGAATATCCTATTTATTACACTTCCACGGCGGATACATATGCACATTTAGTCTATTTTTTAGATTATAATCAATGAATTGTGATGTGCGCATGAATAGTTATACAATGACGTGTTTTCCAGCGTTTTGACGTTACGTTGTGTGACGTCAAATGTGACGTCATGTAAACTTTATGAAATACAAATTACGCAGCTACTAACCCATTAACATTCTAGATAAGTCGAGACTCTTTCCAACTTTTCAAATAACTTTATTTTGACTGTAACAGTATGCATGGTAGCTCATGGTTTCCAAGAAAACAGGCGGGCAATTACGGGTATTCTCTTCACGGTGTATTATTTGTAAGGAGTTGATTACGGGTTTTCTCTCACAGCGAAACTCTTGCAAATAATTCGAAAGAGTGTAATAAAAAAGTATTAGTACTTGCAAGTGACACGGTTATTATGCCTACAATTGTATACCTTTCTATAGAAACCTTCCTCGCCTTCGTAATGAGACCATTACATTTTGTATCGATTTCAATGGGCTTTTGATACAAAGCAGGTCTTTTCTACTTTTCTTTGACTGATTCTTGCTCAAACGATCCGTTAGCCTAACGTTACTGATCTGTTAAATCCTTAATGGATGGTTAACTAACAATCCGTTAAATATCGGTTGCTGAAAACATTTTAACGGATCCGTTAGTTAACATATATGTTAACTCTTAACCATTCAGTTAACGTTTAACCGTATCCCATAATGCAAAGCACAGACAGATGCCCACTGAATTTTAAAATGGCCGACATAGCAGACAAAACATTTTGACAAGGCAGAAAAATGGTGTTTTAGTGAAA
Organism: Conchocele bisecta; assembly: GCA_029237695.1. NCBI lineage: Eukaryota > Metazoa > Mollusca > Bivalvia > Lucinida > Thyasiridae > Conchocele > Conchocele bisecta. Next base: position 124,153,457 of record CM055268.1, on the reverse strand, counting down.
TTAACTTTTGCCAATCACTGTTTCACACTAGAAAGATCCAGTAACGATAATTTCATTGATAAACATGATAAATAAGAAAGATAGCACTGCTAAAGATAAATGAAAAAGATAAATGGATAGCAAGAAGAAAGCTGCAGCCGACAGGCGCAGACAGAGTCCGTATCAGTCCAGTATACACATTAACAATATGACAAGAAGCTAAGATGATGTGTGAAACTGAAGAGAAACTAGAAATGGACGCTTGTCGACAAGCGCATGTGTATCCCCCTCCCCAGATACACAAGTAGTTTGAAAAAAGGGTGTTCGAGTTATGCTCCGGAGACAAAATCAGTGACGGAAAAACAAAGGGAGATAACTAAAGAATTAGTGATGCAAGAGTTGTCATTCTTGCGGGACACACCTTTAGGGTCGTGGTCTATGCATGTGTGAAGTTTCATGAAAATATTCCAAAGGGTGTTCGAGTTATGCTCCAGACACGAAATCAGTGCACGAAACAACAAAGGGAGATAACTAAGAAATTGACGACGCAAGAGTTGTCATTCTTACGTGCGACACACCTTTGGGTCGTCTTCTATGCATGTGTGAAGTTTAATAAACTAGAAAATGTGTTCATAGAACACGGATGTCCCACATATCGCTTTGATAATAAATGAGGCCAAATTGCAAGTCAAAATTTTCTTTTTTTTACCTGAGCGTTAAAGTTTTTGAAGCACCAAGTATGTGACCTTCACCCTGGGCTTGGCGGGGGCAGGACAAACGTGGATTTGGCACAAGGGCGGTAGTAGAGGACCATTAGAGCAATGCATATATGAAATATGAAGCTGATCCGTGAAATAAAACAGAAATTATAAGATATTTACCTGAGCGTTAAAGTTTTTGAAGCACTAAGTATATGATGTTAACCCTGGGTTGGCTTGGCGCGGGACGAACGTGGATTTGGCACAGGGCGTAGAGGACCATTAGAGCAACGCATATATGAAATATGAAGTTGATCCGTGAATGGAAAGAAAAATTATAAGATATTTACCTGAGCATTAAAGTTTTTGAAGCACCAAGTATGTGACCTTGACCCTGGGATTGGCGGGGGCAGGACGAACGTGGATTTGGCACAGGGCGGTAGAGGACCATTAGAGCAATGCGTATATGAAATATGAAGATGATCCATGAAAGAAAAACAGAAATTATAAGATATTTACCCGAGCGTTAAAGTTTTTGAAGCACTAAGTATGTGACCTTGACCTGGGCTTGGCGGGGGCAGGACGAACGTGGATTTGGCACAGGGCGGTAGACGACCATTAGAGCAACGCGTATATGAAATATGAAGTTTGATCCGTGAATGGAAATAAAAATTATAAGATATTTACCTGAGCGTTAAAGTTTTTGAAGCACCAAGTATGTGACCTTGACCCTGGGATTGGTGGGGCAGGACGAACGTGGATTTGGCACAGGGCGGTAGAGGACCATTAGAGCAATGCGTATATGAAATATGAAGATGATCCATGATCCATGAAAGAAAACAGAAAGTATAAGATATTTACCCAAGCGTTAATGTTTTTGAAGCACTAAGTATGTGACCTTGACCCTGGGCTTGACGGGGGCAGAACGAACGTGGATTTGGCACAGGGCGGTAGAGGACCATTAGAGCAATGCGTATATGCGTGTTCGAGTTATGCTCTGGATACAAAATCAGAGCACGAAACAACAAAAGATAAGTAAACAAGAATTCCGCGGAATCAGATGCCTCGCCTTGTCCCGCCTTGACCTCGAGCCTGGGCCCGAAAGCAATTTTCACTGGCCCGAACTATTATACAATTATTGACTAGTGAACCATAGAATATCAGATTATATTCTATGGCTCACTAGTCAATAATTGTTTTATTATATGATAATAGTCTGTATATAGCACTTACGGACCTTATGCTACTAGACAAAAATTGAAAAAGAATTTGAAAAAAAAAATGAAAAAAAAAAATGGAAAAAAAAGTTTAAAAATTACAAATAATAATGCTTGCTACTGGAGCCCAGAATTTTTTTTTTAATAGTCCTATATTTATCTACATATATCTGCACAGGTCCACATAATGCCAATATTTTCAACACAGTTACGGAAATGTAATATAATCATTTACCTGTATAAATTACCTGTAAGTGGTCAGTGGTCAGTTGCACATGCTAGCACATGTACAGGTGAATAGTTCTGTATATAGCACTTACGACCTTCTGCTACTGGACAAAAATTGAAAAATAATTTGAAAAAAAAAATGAAAAAAAAAATAAATGGAAATGGAAAAAAAAAGTTTAAAAAATAATAATGCTTGCTACTGGAGCCCAGATTTTTTTTCCAGTCAAATGAAAAATAATTTGAAAAAAATAATGAAAAAAAATAATGAAAAAAAAAAAAAAAAAAAAAAATGACAAAAAAAAAGTTTAAAAATAATAATGCTTGCTATTGGAGACCAGATTTTTTTTTAATAGTCCTATATTTATCTACATATATCTGCAGAGGTCCACATAATGCCACAATATTTTCAACACAGTACCCAATGTAGTGATTTACATGTATAAATTACTGGTCAGTAGTGGTCAAGCAGTGGTCAAGCAGTGGACATCTGCACATGCTAGCCCATGCTTAGCACATGGTTCTCCCAGTTTCTATTGTTCTCTCTACAGGTAAGGTGTACAGAGCACACGAGGAAAAGGTATACAGAGCAGACGAGGAAAAACAGGTCTTCATGCATTATTGTCCAGTTTGTAGAGTGCGCAAAACAAAAAAGGGAGATAACTGAAAAATTAGCTACGCAAGAGTTGTCATTCTTGTGCGCGACACACCTCCGGGTCGTGGTCTATGCATGTGTGAAGTTTCATGAAAATATTCCAAAGGGTGGTCGAGTTATGCTCCGGACAGGAAATCAGTGAGCGAAAACAAAAAAGGGAGAGTAACTCAAAAATTAGCTATGCAAGAGTTGTCATTCTTGTGCACGACACACCTTCGGTTCGTGGTCTAATTGAATGTGTTAAGTTTCATAAAAATATTCCAAAGGGTGGTCGAGAGTATGGTCAATCAGTGCGCGAAACAAAAAAAAGGGAGATAACTCAAAAATTAGCTATGCAAGAGTTGTCATTCTTGTGCGCGACACACCTTCGGGTCGTGGTCTATGCATGTGTGAAGTTTCATGAAAATATTCCAAAGGGTGGTGGAGTTATGCTCCGGACACGAAATCAGTGCGAGAAACAAAAAAGGGAGATAACTCAAAAATTAGCTATGCAAGAGTTGTCATTCTTGTGCGCGACACACCTTCGGGTCGTGGTCTATGCATGTGTGAAGTTTCGTGATGATTCCAAAGGGTGTTCGAGTTATGCTCCGGACAAGAGTGTCTGCGGCGGACGCGGACGCGGACGCGGACGCGGACGCGGACGCGGACGCGGACGCGGACGAGGACGCGGACGCGGACGCGGACGCGGACGCGGACGCGGACGCGGACGCGGCGCGCTGTCAAATCCATAGTATCCCCCGACGGTAGTCTGGGGGATACAATAAACAGTACAAGTTCAGAAAATAGAACGTCGGTGTTTGTTTACTTTCTATTTATAGCCATGTCAAAGAATATTCAGAAACCCTAAATCCTACCAGATTCCGCCAGCCACCAGTATTCGTCAGCGCCTCTGTTTCTGCCTAGCCTAACGGTTTTGTGATTTTTGCATTCGTAGATTCCAAGATCACATTACGCAGGATGTAAATACATAAGTTGGCTATAGTTTAGCTATAAGTCTCAATAATTTACCAGCAGTAAATACTTTTAATAGTTCACTTGGAGTTGGAGAACTTTCGTTTTCTAGACATCGGCGAGTCGCGAGATTTCTTGTTTCCGCATGTTTTCATGTACTGAATTTGTAACATCAAAGTCTCGTGATCTTTCATCAAGAGAAGATGTCAATGAAGTCCTGTTATTCAATTTTGAAGACAGTGCCCAACTTCAGATACAACAATGTGTGTCAAAATCTTCAGCATCATGCAGCATGGAATTTCGTTGCCTCCCAACAGGCTGTTCTGTTCTATTTTTAGTCGGTAACCGTGTCAAGGCCTTACTGATGCAAATCCGGATGACATTATTCATTCTATAGTCCGTTTCATAGTTTCATCAACTTGTTTTATCATTGAAGGCACAGGTGAAAGCATATTTGGAGATAATCTTCTGAGCCTGTTCTCTAATCTCAAACATGCACATTTGATTGTCTGAACCAGACTTGCAGCAGCTGTGCTTATGTTAAACGAATGTGTTACATTTTAATGTATTTTGTATGCAACATGCTCATAATGTTTTATAATTGCAAGTGCAGACCCTGGTCAGACTGCGGATGTGACGGCTGATCTGGATCTACACTGGTCGTAAAAGCCCAATCAGCCTCGTGTTGTGCTCTAGTTTTTATTATTATTATCAAGGCTGTCAGCGAGGGGATTAGCTGAGTGATGCACTTGTTTTATTATTATTATATTATTGAATTGTACCTGTTTATGTATTTCTATTTTATTTTGAAGTATATTGTTCTAATGTACCGCCATGTGTATATTAAAATTGATTTCACATAATAAATATGTGCTAATATTAATTTAGCTTATGAGAGTTATATTTATATTTAATATCTAGCTATTTTAAACATTTATTTTTAAACACAATTTCCCATTGTTGAGTGTCCGAAATTACAACAACAATCAGTATAATTGTGTGGTTTTCTTAACTACTGTATATATACATCTTTAAAAAGTAAATCAAATAAAACATATTTCATATACATTCTATTTATTTAATGGTTTAGCTGTTGTTAGTGTTTTTCTAGGTTTTAAATATTATTTCCCATTTGAAGGCACAAAGGATTGCTCAAAATTGATGTAAAACATTTTAAAAAGTTTAAATATTGTATAAATACATTTATATGTTGGAAAAATATTAATTATTTCACTTGAATCTTTAGAATGATGTTCATGTTTTAGGTACTTTATCAGACTTTTCTTCTTTTTTTTAAACATAATGTTCTCATTGAAGGGCCCTACACTTTGGTTTAAATTAATTAAACAAAGTTTTAAGTTGCTTAAATATTACATAGATATATATCCATGACATGTAATTCAATAGAAATAATTATGTTAGAAATAAATTGCTGTTTTAGCAATTTTAAGCACTTTTTTTTAAATTTAGGGCCCCAAATTTCGTTTTATATGAATGTACATGTACACAGCGTTATACAGGCTAGACTGACACAGATGTCGTAGGCCACATTTCTCCAGTGACAATGGCCATCAAATATGTGGCAGTGACTGGAGAAATATGAATCAAACTGCTTGACTGCGAGTTGAGATTGCCACTAGATGTTCAGAAACGTTGACATCTATAGCCGATTTTACCAAAATTGCTAAGCATACTTATCTAGCTAAGTATATTTGGGGGAGTAATTTTTCCCGAAATGCATTATTTCATATATTTGATGATTAAAAATATGCAGAATTATTATACTGAATTTATTACATTATGACAGTCAAAATGGTCGTGATAATGTAATAACTTCAGTATAATAATAAAAATAATTATCCTTAAATTGAAAATTTCTCCCTCAAAGTGAACTTATCAAGATAAGTATACTTTGAAATTTTGGTGAAATAGGCTACTGGACAAGATTAATACAGGCGGCTGTGTAGCCAGCTACATGTACCTGATACATCGGAAGAAATAGGACGAAATGTAACATGCACAAATCAACATTGTAAAAATGAGTACACTATGCATGATATAATATGCAGTTCATTCTACCGGGGTGGATACTATTATTCAGTAATGCGATATATTGCAATAAAGTGTCAGTAGAAAAGAAGAAAAGACCTGCTTTGTATCAAAAGCCCATTGAAATCGATACAAAATGGTCTCATTACGAAGGCAAGGAAGCTTTCTATAGAAAGGTATACAATTTTAGGTATAATACCCGTGTCACTTGCAAGTAACAAAATAGCTTTCCTATACAGGGAAATAGTTGGTGATTCACATTTTTGCGGCCATTACTTTCAGTAGAGAGGATTTTGCAGTACTTTTGAACACAACCGATTTTATTCACCGGCACAATAATACTTTTGTTGGTATAAAAGACAGTTTTCACAAAGTTGAAAAGATGGTTCGTATACGTGGCTGTGATTGGATAAATGGGGCGTATAGGAGCTGTGACCAGTGTAGCTCCTGTTTACGGCCTGTAGCCGGATTTGTGACCAGTGTAGGTCCTCATCAAATAGCACACTCCTGTAGCTTGATAACGATATGTATTCCTTGTTAGAAGTTTCATGTATATTTCATTGATGGAATGGCTAACAGTGGAGGTCCTGATCAGACTGCGTGGATGCACAGGCAGATACGGATCTACACTGGTCGCAGGGTGTCCGGTTTAGAGAGGTTCCACTGTAATTAAGCATTCAATGGACGGTATTTATCATTTTCAATCATTAACAGACACCATAATGAAATAAACTGCACTGACATATGTCTAAATTAAACATAATGGGGTCCCCAGGGTGTCCGGTTTATGGCGGTTCTACTGTACTATGTTCACGTGACTGATCGCACTGCTCCCACTGCTCGGACACAGGTTGAAGGAACGGACCAAGGTCTAAAAAAACATTAAATATACGAAAAATCAGATCATCAATACGTGAAAAGAAATAAGTTATGCTTTTTCTGTACTCCCTCCTATCAATTATAACGATAGGAGGGTGTAAAGAAAGAAAATAGCATATTGTTTACTTATTGATGCGTTTAGGTGTATGTAGTGTATTTATAGACATTGGTCCGTTACTTCAACCTGTGTGCTCGAATATGCATAATGGTCTTTGACTACGCTGTGTTGTGTACGCTGTAATGCCCTGTTTCTCAAAACGCTACCTACGTATCCATGTCATACAGCGGCCCGCTTCACTAACGAACTAAGCAAGTACTTTTGTCATAAGTTATAACTTAAGTCCGGAGTACGTGCTTAGTCCGTTTCACAAAACATCTTAGCAAGAACGACAATCGAAATTTACTATGAAAAACTAAGACAGGTAGCTAGCAGTCTTAAGTTATAACTTAAATATTTAAGTCGGAACTTATGAAATAAACAAAGATGGATGCCCCCATGTGAGCCGAGGTGGAGAAAACAATTCACTGACAGCAGGTAAATGTTCACTTCATACGTACTATTTTAGCAATTATTTGCCATATAAACCATATATGCTTACATCATGTACATATAGATAGCCACACTTGTGCTAGTTACCCGTGTATTGCTATTTGTGATGTAGGTCATGTCGTTACCAGTATTTGTTATGCCCAGTTATCGACAACATTTACAACCACTGTAGATCCAGATGAGCCGGCTCGTAACAAACCATCTGTATGCTGTACATGTATGTCTGTTTGTCGGTTGGTGTCAGTCAGTTGGTCGGTATTAGTTGGTCAGTGTCGGTCGGTGTCTGTCGGTCTGTCAGTCGGTCGGTCGGTGTCGGTCGATGTCGGCCAGTGTTGGTCGATCAGTCGGTGTCGGTCGATCAGTCGGTGTCGGTCAATTGGTTTCGCACGGTCGGTGTCAGTTGGTCGGTGTTGGTCGGTCGGTGTCAGTCTGTCGGTTGGTGTCGGTCGGTCAGTGTCGGTCGGTGTAGGTTTGTCAGTGTCGGTCGGTCGGTCAGTCGGTCGGTCGGTGTCGGTATGTCGGTGTCGGTCAGTTGGTTTCGCACGGTCAGTGTTAGTCGGTCGGTCGGTGTCGGTCGGTCGGTGTCAGTCAGTGTCAGTCGGTGTTGGTCGGTGTCAATCGGTGTTAGTCGGTCGTTGTCGGTCGGTCGGTCGGTCGGTCGGTCGGTTGGTCGGTTGGTGTCGATCGGTGTAGGTTTGTTGGTGTCAGTCAGTGTCAGTCAGTGTCAATCGGTGTCAATCGGTGTCAGTCGGTGTCTATCAGTGTCAATCGGTGTCGGTCAGTGTCAATCGGTGTCGGTCGGTCAGTGTCGGTCAGTGTCGGTCAGTGTCTATCAGTGTGAATCGGTGTCGGTCGAATCGGTGTCGGTCAGTGTCAATCGGTGTCGGTCGGTGTCGGTCAGTGTCTATCAGTGTGAATCGGTGTCGGTCGGTGTCGGTCGGTGTCTATCAGTGTCTATCAGTGTCTATGTCAATCGGTGTCGGTCAGTGTCAATCGGTGTCGGTCGGTGTCGGTCGGTGTCGGTGTGAGTTGGTCGGTCGGTGTTTGTCGGTCTCTTGGTGTCGGTGTCGGTTGGTGTAGGTCGGTGTAGGACGGTGTTGGTTGGCCCTGCCCTGCCCTGCCCTGCCCTGCCCTGCCCTGCCCTGCCCTGCCCTGCCCTGCCCTGCCCTGCCCTGCCCTGCCCTGCCCTGCCCTGCCCTGCCCTGCCCTGCCCTGCCCTGCCCTGCCCTGCCCTGCCCTGCCCTGCCCTGCCCTGCCTGCCCTGCCCTGCCTGGGCAGCTGCCTGCCCTGCCCTGCCCTGCCCTGCCCTGCCCTGCCCTGCCCTGCCCTGCCCTGCCCTGCCCTGCCCATGCCCTGCCCTGCCCTGCCCTGCCCAGGGCACTGCCCTGCCCTGCCCTGCCCTGCCCTGCCCTGCCCTGCCCTGCCCTGCCCTCCCTGCCCTGCCCTGCCCTGCCCTGCCCGCCCTGCCCTGCCCTGCCCTGCCCTGCCCTGCCCTGCCCTGCCCTGCCCTGCCCTGCCCTGCCCTGCCCTGCCCTGCCCTCGTCATGTTTGGGATCTTAGGTGGTTGCAGGTGTCGCCTAAGACAAACAAAAACAATGCAACATATTCCGTAACCGAAGCCTTTTGTGTCTTTAAGTGGTCATTCTTTTCTTTAAAAACGATGAATATACCACCTAATGGTGTGTCATGTATGAACGTCCGTCCGTCCATCCGTCTGATTGACTATCCGACTATTGTTTGTTCTTTCTTTACAGAACATACAAACGATGGCAGCTGCATTTGCTATAATCCAGGCGCGTAATTTACGACGGGAACGAGTCTTTAGGACCGAACCAATCCTCTAGACTTCATGGATAACGAGGACCAAATATCGAAATTCAGGCTGTCTCGTGATTTTTTTTCTACAAGTATGCGACATTGCACATGCTGACATTATACGGTCAAACCTGAGATCACACAGTCTGTCAGTGTCATTGCAAGTGTTGACTGCATTGCGATTTTACGCAACTGGTAGTTTCCTGGCGGTTACTGGAGATATATACAACATTAGCAAATCAAGTGGTTCTAGAAAGTGGAGTAGAACTTTTGCGGACAGTGTTAGCCTGTGTTTCGTTTCTGATAAGGAGATACCTTGTTTTCAGACTAGATGGAGAAACAGTCCTGACGCATTTAACAAAAATTTCAGACCCGTCCGCTGAATGCACGTGCGCATTAATCCAGTCCTATACTGGTCAACATGTTCAGGGGCGGGCAATCCTATATGTGTGACACTGACTCACACAGTGCATGCATTTCTACATGTAATCAACAAATTACCCATGTCCAGTTAATAATAATATAATATGTCATTCAGTAGTTGTATCAGATACATCCATATCTGACCGGGCATACCATTAATAATCGACAGTACATGTGTTCTGCTGACTCTGAAACGTGATTTCTGAGTTTATGAGGTAATCTAAGTAAAATTTAAAAAATGGTCGAACTACCATTTTATTGGAATGTAAAAATAAAAACATTGTTAATTGCTTCTTTTGTTGCTGTTTCATGTCATATGCCAGTTTATATTACAGTATAAGGTTCACTAGTTGGCAATAAATATATCCACATGTATTCAATGGCGTCGGAATATTGAGAACAAATTTATATTCTACACGAGATTATTTTTAAAAATTAATAATATTCAACATTAGGCTTGCAAATCAGTTATTTTAGATGTCAAAACACATAAAGGGAACGTAAAGTCATCATAAAAATATAAGCCCCGAGCGGATTCGAACCCGCGCGACACATACCAAAGCTGTAAACAATAACTAAGTTGTAACTTATGACGGACTTGTTATGACCGTCTTAAGTTTGTGTTGTGAAACCAAATAAGCAATGACTTAAGTCGGTCATAACATTTGTCATAAGTTATAACTTAAGTTCGAACTTATGAACAAACTAGATTTGTTAGTGAAACGGGCCCCAGGTCAGGTTATTCCAAGTTCTGGGCTGAATATATATTTTTTCTTACTAAATATTCCGTTCTTGTTTTGGGACCCCCATGGCGATGATACGGCAAAGTAAATACGGGATTGACCCCGTTGACCAGGCCGTAAATGATCTTAGCTGTTGATAGGCCGTTAAACACCAATACATCAAATATATTGCGGTGTTTGCAAACAGTGTAGATCCAGATGAGCCGGCTCGCTCGTAGATCTTAGCAGTTGACAGGCCGTTAAACATGTTAAATAAATGATGTTTCTGTAAATGAAAGTAAAAGTTTACCGACTATCTGACAATGTTTGGCGTCCTTACTTGACCATACATGTGTATGGTAGGGAATAATCTATTTAGCACATTCAATTTGGTAAAACAGAGTGCTCTTACAATATGTTGATCGGTTTTCTATATTGCGTCGTTGTATTCAATTAGAATTACATGTTTGTTTTCTATTTGAAAGAAATACTTAAATTATAACTACCGGCACAATGTGCTACACAACCGCCTGCGTTAATCTTGTCCCGATTATCAACGTTTCCCAACATATATTGGCAATGCCAATTTGCTTGCTTTCTAGCACAATATGCAAGTATTTAGAAATAAAGAAATTGACAAATATTGGCAAGGCCAGTTTCAATATAATACATTCCGACAACCCCCGTATTTGTAAAATTAATTTCCATACAAAATCTGCGAAACTGTCACTTTAAATGATGTCACAACTTTGTATAATTTTATAACATACTTGCAGATCCTACTAATTATTCGTGTCATAATTCTTGGTATTATAGACGGTTGTCGAATATAAGACAAATACAATTGTTTGTAATTACTAAATTATTAATGCACCAACGGGTATGTACCTACAGCGTAGTTGTAATGAGAACAGCCGCAACAATCATGTTGGTAACTGGCGCACGGACGTACAAGCCCTTACAAAGTTAAACAGAAACTAAGGTAGCGTAGTTAAAAACGTCACCAAATGTTCTTATCTCACACCACTTTGCATACTAAATCTCATTATCGTTTGTTACGTTTTAACTTTTACATGTCAGAGACAATAGCATAAATAACCCGAGTTTTCGTTCTGCAAGTTCGATTCTATGTATTGCATAAGTCCAACATCACACATTGAATGCATACCTATCCACACTACGTGGTATCTGCGGCGGTCTCGCGTACATATTTATTACAGGATTGTATTATGATTTAATACAGTATATTATTACACTGCCAACGCACATTTTCTGTAATACAAATGTTTACCAGACAGCACGTATGCACAGTAAAACCCTCTAAACCGGACAACAAGACGTCTGTTCAATGTTGGTAGCATTAACCGTACTGTACTTATATTGATAATGCCTGTTCATGATCGCATGTTCATGATCGCAATGCATACAAATATGTATTGCAGCACTCATATACCCGAATTACAGTGGAACGTCTCTAAACTGGACACCATGGGGCCCTCCCAGGGGGGTCCTCCCAGGGTGTCCGGTTTGAAGAGGTTCCACTGTACATGTACTGGCAGTTCACATGCTCGACTGGTTACAAATGCCATAAGCCCCATTTCTTCAGTCGCAATGACATATCACCAACATATTTCTCAATTCGTCCATTGTAAAGTTTTAAGTGGTTAACAACGGAACATGTACAATACATTCTGTTCAATATACGAGTATTCAATTACTGGCTCAAACTTTGGCGATACGAAGCTCATCGATTTTGCAACCAGTTTATAACCAGACCAGCCATTGCTTCCCAAGTCTGATCGGGGTCTACACTCTACACCGTACACACCGGACACTACATGTCAGTGTAGTAACGGTGCTTGGCACCAGCTCATGATACTGAATTTCAATGATCGATGTTAATATTGTATCTTCAGTGCGGGACAGTACTCCTCTCATACATATGAAAATCACACAAAAGTGGGTGGTTGGTTATTAACGCCAGGGGTTCCTCCTTATAGGAATCACGACTTGTCTGGTTTGGCCCTCAGATACGTTTTTATCGTTGGCTCTTTTGTTACCTGGGAGTTGAATTGAGTTACTGCCTATTATAAAAGTAGTAAGATTATCACTGATAATACTGCTTTGGGAGGGGGGGCCCAGTGATTCTGGTGTAGCGAGGACCTGGCATCAGATCAGGATTATTCTGATTTCAAGGCTGAATATAGTTTTTTATTGTAAATATTCAATTCTGATTTTGGGACCCCCACCCTACTTATACAGGCAATACAAGGCATATACTAAACCCAATGACCCGGCCTTAAATGGCATTACCTGTTGATATGCCGTTAAACCCCAACAAACAAACAAACATTCACACAAACGGGTTATTTTGTAATTATATAACGTTGCGTGTTCGTTGTTAAAGATCTATGCTGGTAAGAAGTGAAGTGTGTCCACTGCATGTGAGTTGCGCTTATGGGGTTTGCGACCAGTGTAGTTCCAGATCAGCCTGTACATTGGCAGTCTGATCAGGATCTGAACTGTTCGCCATTCCATCAATGAAACTATCAGCATGCTTCTACTAAGGAATGTAGATCATAACCAGGTGATAGGAGTGTGCCATTTGATCAGGAGCACCACGGGTCGCAAATCTCATAAGCTCATTTTATCCAGTTGCACCCACAAGTCTGCTGTTGACTGCACATAAAGGAACGCCACTGTCCATATAATGCAAGTACAATAATAATTGAAGGGGTGAGTGGAATAAGAGGGCTAAATGTGACTGGGGGCCGTTTCACTAAACTTCGTACGACTTAAATGTTCGTAAGTGCAATATTACGACAGTCTGTGAAGCCCACATGAACAACGTTTTCTTGTTAACAATTATTGGTGACCAATTGGTGAATGAATGTTTATTTTGCCAGAAAATGTCCCAGGTTTGCTGTTTAATTTTAAATAATTTTAATTTCCATTTTACTCTTCCATAGGAAATGATTCTAATGTGCCGTCAAACAATGTTTTTATTTAAAAGGATGACATAATATAATTACAGTTCCCTCATTCCATAGGTTAATATAAAGTCCCCGGATTTCTGTCGTTTTTCTGAACCAAGCCTTGTACCTCAAAATCACGGTTTACTAGACATTCATACAATTATAGTAGGTATACTAGCCTTGCATGTTTGACAAGTATCCCAAATTGCTCAATATTATGTTCTATATGGAATTATCATTTGATCGTAACATGATCATGGGCATGTGCTAAAGGAAGCATCACAAAAATCATCAGAGTAGTGCATGCTTAAAACACGTAAAAGGTCAAAATTGAAGAAACTTTTTGACATTGAAGCAATCCATCAAGTAACACATAGTCTGTAGCCGATTTCACCAACATTGCAAAGTATACTTTTCGAGCACAGTATACTTTGAGAGAGTAATCATTTATTTTTCCTGAAATGCATTATTTCATATAGAACTAACGACTGCATATATTTGATGATTAAAATAATGCAGACTTATTATACTGAATTTGGTACATTGTAATAAATTCAGTATAATAACAATTAATAAATTTATCCTAAAATTGAAAATTTCTCCCTCAAAGTATACTTTGCTAGAAAAGTATACTTTGCAATGTTGGTGAAATAGGCTACAGATCTGGAGCTACGCTGGTTGGAAACATTCAACAACGAACGGTTTACCAACAATAAATGCGAAATATAATCGCCATGTGCCTGCATTGTAATTCGCACCAGTATAGACTCAGTTCAGACTGCGCGGCGGCAAAACTCAGATCATCGCTTCATAAACATGTTTTAATTTAGTTGGTCACTTTATGGAATAAATGAACGTAAACTGGTCATACATTGGGTTTGGGTTCGGCTAAACGTGAATGGCATGTAGCTCTTTGCTGGGATGAAAAAGCCATTCATCTATCAGGGGACGGAATATCATGAACACGTATGGGCACCTACCTGGATAGCGTGAGCTAATGGGGACACTATTCAGACCAACATAGCGATAGAGTGCATATAAATGTACAGTATTATACAAGCTATGTGATTCACTGACTGCGGTTTTACGTCCGTTCCAACAGCAAGGTCACTTACAGACAACGAGCTATTTTGAACAGCGAGTTGCTATAATTATCAATTAGCATACACAGGTCAGTAATACATAGCCGGATAACAAAATCGAGGACAAATAATTAATTAAACAATCTAATACATACCTGTAAATCCTTCGGTAAAGAAAGAAGTAGAGAACACTTTGTGAAATATCGGCAGTAGCTGCACTGAAGAATGTATGCGCGTATCAATTGAACACGGCTAGTTGAATGAGCAACTCAATGTTTCACACGGCACAAAACTATACCAGACAACGGGTCGTGTGCAAAATCAGCTAGCCAATGAGACGCGCTGTACGGTATTTTTATGAATTGGAAGTTCTTCGCGTTCCGTAGTATAGCTTAGAACGTATGTCTTAACATGACAAAGCACATTGTGCCCGTTAATGAGGCGTAACGGCCAGTGAGATGGTCACATGACTGATTGTATGGCACGGGCGGTTCGCCGTGCCGACCTGAAGTGGTCAGTTCTATGCTCGGGCTTTGACAACGTAACACAACGTATTTCGTGGCGCTTACAATTACTATTCACGACAACTCGACGAAATCCACCGGTAATGGACGTGGACCAGCTTAACAGTTTAAGGGGAAGGTGCGGGAATGTATATAAGGTAACAACGCGGAGCTGCTGAACAGCATCTGCGGAATTGTCTCAAAGATAAGTGCTCCTTCTGTTGTAGAAACCCCGAAATGTAATAGAAAAAGTAATGAGGAACAATATAATCAACACGCAAAGATTCTGGAAAAACTGCACTTTGTGGAGGACAGTCTTACAGTGGGGAATATTGCAGATGCGAAAGACGCAGTCGTAGAAGGTACATAATTATAATTGGCGTGAGACATGTACATGCAAATAGTTGCCGTAAATTCCGTCGAATGTTGTAAAATAGTATGGGCCCTTGATAATGCAATTTGGTGTCCGAAAATGACGCCGATAGTTGGCAATTTATTACATGTGGGTAATATTCTTTTAGTTTCTACCTATATTGTATATACACATGCACGCATGTCCTGTTGTGACACAACGTAATACAGTTTATTTAAACGACATGTGTAGATAAGCATGTATTCAGGTTTGTATTTCATCATAGCCGTGTCCGTGCGAGATGGGATACATAGTATTTACTGTAAGGTACATACATGATGAATTTCATGTGACGGTTCAAGTGAGTGGACACAGCATACGTTGAGCTTAGTGGCGTGTTTTGTTCATGTAGTCACGTTATACTATTGTGAATGTCGTGTACTGTTGATTTCCGATACAGTGGAAAGGGCAAAGGTCACAGGAGATTCCATGTTGAACCATAATAGGTAAAGTCGGTGTGTTAAAAATGCAAAACCGACATTAGCATGACGATGTAGCATGCATGTCACCAATGTTGGCCCGAAATATATTCAAGCAACGTTCAGGAATATTCTGAATCAAGTTGTCACTTTTGTTGTTACGTATTTGCTGAAAAAGAAAATAGTGAGCACAGGCACTCGAATCGTATATGTATCACACCAGCACACGGCAAGTGCTCATTGGTAATGCATGCATGAGCAAGTCAATATTAATCGATAGCAATGCACCTGTGTTTCATTATCTAATTTTTACAACATACAAGCAGTGTTTATACATACGCACACCTGTGACCATGGTGACCAATAATTACGTTTCATACTTGATGCATGTAGCGTAGTGGGAACAGTTATTTTTCGTTTGTTTAATTAATCAACGTTGAGGGTTGTGGGTTCGAAACCAACACTGTGCTATATTTTTTTTTATTGAATTATGTCCCTCACTTCATATTCCCAGATATATATCTGCCGTCGTTAATAGGTTTATTTTATTAACATTATTTAATGTAACTTACGGAAACATTGTTTTTGTATTGGTTCAAACACTTATAAAGACGTAATTGCATACTGTCATTTGAATCGTCTTAGTTACATCCATATGTCTGTCTGGACCAAATGTATAAGTGCAATCAATTATTTCCCCGCTCTGGGGCGACGGACATACAATGTGTGGGGTGTATTTACAGTGAAACATTCCCAAGGGCTGGTAATTTGGAAGCCAAGAACCCCGAGGATGTGCATTGAGTCACCACCCCCTTGTACTGTCGTTTCTATGAACTATCTACTGGCGACAATTTTAGAATGTGTCTACATCCCGATTTTGTTTCACGTTGTTTGATAGTGAAAGATTTATTCAGTAAATGAATTGTGAACACCGCATGCCCTGATCTGACTGTGTGCTGTGCATTCTGATCTGTGATGCTGTCAACACAGTGCACACGTCACAAGGACCCGTTTGTCAAACTCTATCTAAGACATTTTCGTACAAGTGAGTAATGTTGAATCTGTTATATGAATAAAAAACATATATTTGTCCGAGGCTCGAACTCGCACAAAAGGAACGCAAGTTGAATGCATTTACCGAGCACTCTACCATCTGAGCTGTGGACAATACTGCTAATGCTGGCGGACGACTGGGCAATCAAAATAAATCAAACTATCGAAACGTTTTACGTTTACAAATATGGCTTTCATTGTGGTTTTCAATCGCCTGTTTCACTAGTTAACCAGTTGGTAATTTGAATTATCTCCTAAGCTATCGGGAGCACCCAATTTTCAAGCTCTAAATTGCTCTAGATAAGGCATCGATTCGGTAAGCTAAATGCTGCAAACGGCTATATCCCTAGAAAGCTATAATAGACATAGTCCGCCGACCCCCGTGACGTCACGTTGCCCTTGCCAATTTGTCGGAAACCAACAGTACATACTCGTGCAAGTGTACATATATTCACGGAAGAAATAGTCGCAACACACATTAATAATAATATAATAATACTAATAATAATATAATAATAATAATAAAATACGGCGACGTCGGAAGTCAGCGTTCACGCCTTGGATTATGTTTCGTATGCGGCAAGCCGGGGCACTGGAAATGAGATTGCCCACAAACGAACCAGACTAATATTAAGATAAGTTGTTGTTGTTGTTCGGGTTTAACGGCCGGTCATTTGACATTTGAATAGCGACACAATTATACACTTATTTAATTCTTATAAAGAACAGTTTGTGTCTACTAAGTGGGCATGTACCTTTAAAACGCGTTTCAATTATATTCGCGAGTGATGCAATATGTTTGTTTGTTTGTTGGGGTTTAACAGCCTATCAACAGCGAAGGTCATTTAAGGCCGGCTCAATGGGTTTAGTACAAAATCCCATATATTACCTGTACAAGTTCAAGTACATGTACAAATGTGGGGGGGGGGGGGGGTGGGGGGGGGGGGGGGGTGGGGGTCACAAAATCAGAATTCAATATTTAAATAAAATGTTTTATATATTCAGCCCTGAAATCAGAATAATCCCGGTCTGATGCCAGGACCTCGCCACACCAGAATCACTTGGCCCCTTCCCAAAAGCAGTAGGATCAGTAATAATCTTACTACTTTTATAATGGGCAATAACCCAATTCAACTCCCATGTAACAATAGAGCCGACGATAAAAACGTACCTGAGGGCGAAACCAGGCAAATTGTGATTCCTATAAGGACGAACCCCTACCGTTAATTTACGCCGTCGCGTTCGCCCGACCACCACCCACATGTGATGCAATATGGTCTATTGTACTGGTGAATATAGATTCAGACGGGCCATATGACACCAAATTGACTGTAAAATCACAATAACTTATAATATTGCTTGTTATAGAAGCGTGACAGATGGAATGGCGAACAGTGCAGATCCTGATCAGACTGTGCGTAAGCACAGGCTGATCAGGAGCTACACTGGTCGCAAACCCCATAAGTACAATTTCTCCAGTCAGAACCACACAGATCCTAGCCAATACCAAGAACGGAAGACATCATAATGGAGACTATTGTTGGTAGTGAAACGATATTTTGCCAATTTGCAATTAACACCTCAGAAGAATTTAGGTGCAGATATAGATCAGCCACATACATATCGACTACTGTAGCATCATCTTCAGGTAACCTGTTATGCGAATACACGCTGGCCAATTTTCATCTCTCTCCCCAATTAGTTTCCATAAAAAAATAGTTATTTTGATACTACAATAACATATATACGTCAAGTTTATTAGGCTCGGATGCGGTCTTAGTCTCGCCAAATAAATATGAAATGTCACTAACCTGGTATTTTCAATGTAAATTGAAGCTATACAGCGTTATTAATACATTACTTCCTGATCTAACTTTTGGCTTTATACGTGTTTAAAGCATGTAAATATGCATGTATATGTACTCATAAATGATTTACGCATTTCAACTGCTAGAGATTTTTCCACAGTTAGATAACTGTTCGTCCGCATGTACGAGAAGCTACTCCGCGAACATTAGCGAGTGGATTATCGATCGTACATGTGGACAAACGTGATTCAACTGCAGGCCCGTAGCGGTGAATAAAATAATGCCACGGCGGACCATTGTGCGGAGGCTCCCCCACCCCATGAAAGCCGAAACACGCCGAATGCCTGTGCCAATACCCATACGCCCCATTTCTCCAGTCACAGTCACATTTACACGGCATCAGCACAGGTTGATCTGGATATACACTGGACACAATACCCATAAACACCATTTCTCCAGTCACAGCCACATTTACACGGCATCAGCACAGGTTGATCTGGATGTACACTGGACACAATACCCATAAACCCCATTTCTCCAGTCACAGTCACATTTACACGGCATCAACACATACTAGTATTACAGTAATTATATATTTTGTATCATATGCATTATGCATCGTTTCTTATGACACCAGTCAACGAGTTTAATAAAAAATCAGGGGCGGCGGCCCCCTGCCGCTCCCCCTCCCCCTCCCAAATAAATGTGTTGGGAGGGCTTGGCCCCCTCAATAATTCTGTAATACAGCACATATTATCATCCTCAAACTTGCTGAGAATGCAGGAAATGGCGTTTCACGCCTCTTAGATTTAAAAAATGTCCGGGGTATTTATTCGTGGGAACGACTTGTAAAATTGAGGGAACAAATTGTTATTTCGTGGGAACGAATTAGTTAGATACCTTTTCCAATGGAAGATTAATAACCAGCCCGCGTGTATTGACTTTCTAACTTAAGTATTCAATATTTTAACAAGGCCGCGAAATGGGATTTAGAATGCCGATATATACGGGGCGAATTTATCATAATAAATTCATGTTTGCAAGTATATGGCCATTACCTATCTATGCCGTACATACCATGTTCACCGTTCTGTCATGTTATACGAGTACTATATGTTGTGTTAATAAAACATAATCAACCCTTACATCCCTAAGTAACGGGCATGGCCTATTTCGTGTTAAGTTTGAGACTGTTCCATTCAGCAGAAAAGCGGTCATTTTGTAAAAACAATAAAAACAAATATTCACAAATTGTGCAGATCTTGAGGAGACGGCTCGTTAGAGCCGGCTCATCATGATCTACACTGTTTGCAGATATTACAAAAGAGGTATCTAGAGTTGAAAGGGTTAAAATGCTGGCGACACAATCGGTTGTGCTATTGAATGAGTTTGCCAATAACGCTGTACACAACTGACGGTTGACGGCGGGATTGTAATATAAAGCATACATAACTCAATTACATCAAACTAGTAGTATTGAATACATGCTTTCAATAGTATGACGTATTTGTCATGAATAAATATAATCGCATTTTATATTACTTATAACCGGGTCCGTGCGATTTTGTACGTTAGAGAAAATGTGCGATATTTCATGAACTATATTTACAGAAACTGTGATATGTTCTGTAAATGATGTCGAAAGATGACGAACTTTTCATAGCAAATGTGGAATTTAATTCCGCATTTGCTATGAAGATTTCGTCAACATTCGACGTCATTTACGGAAACTATCGTAATTTTTGCAAATACATTTCATGAAATGTCGCACATGTTCTTAGGTCGAAAATCACTTGGCGTGTCTCATATCTGTGTAGAGACCACTAAGACATCTAAATATTTAGAATCCAGTTTCCAGTGACAACACACCACACTGAGAAATAAGTTTGCCGCTAACCTACGATTGGAAAAGTGGAGTGTTTTAAGCTTGTCCATATTAAAGGTAGACAACTCTTACTACATTTGCTCTCAGCGTAGGACCGGATCAGCCTGCACATCCGTGCAATCTGGTCCGGTCCTACGCTGATTGCAATGTTGGAGATATAGGAAGGAAGGATATATAACAACAGTCTATACCATGAGGATAATGAATCTGGGATTGTGAGATTTGTTTTTAACTACGCACGTTTCATACGATAAATTGTATATTTTCCCCTGAGATGGGCGTTTATTGAACAGTGAGCATTTCAAAGGGAGTATATTGGTGATATCTTGCGCAATGTGCAAGGGAAGTAGGTTGTAGCTCAATCTTCTACCAGTCTAGACGCTGATAATTATATTTCTTCCTCACTCGGACGATTTTATAATGTGTAAAGTGCACTTTATCTTTGCGCTGGAACTTGACTTGTCATGCGCGTGAAATTTTGACATTGACCAAATACATATTGTTACGAATTCATCTATTAAAGTGACTGGACATGTTGCACATTAAATATTATGTTGGAATTTTGGCGTTGATGCTGTGTTTGCTTTTACTGACGCATTTTCAATGTTGTCATAGAGGTCACCCCGTATAGTACCAGACTGACAATGATTTTTCGCTTGCAATTCATGTTTTTCCTTCCTTAACTTCTTAGCAAAAGGATAAATGGTGTTGTCGTATTTGAATTGTATCGCTGGCTAACGTCACAACGTAGGGAATATGCACATGTGGCAGTACGGTGACTGGAGAAATGTGGCTTATGGAATTTGTGACCAGTGCAGCTCTTGATCAAATCTCAATAGCACGCTCCTGTAGCCCGATACCGATCTATATTGCTCATTGTAAAATTTCTTTATGTTTTTAAGCTTTGCTAGCGGAAGTATTGATTACACTCGCGGCATGTGGTCCCATAGAATTGAGGTTACCAAGTATTATAATTATAATTCAATTGCTGATATGCATTTCAATACAGTTACATGACAGTTTGTAACTTTACGAGGTCTTTTCCTATTGCAGTTTGACAACCGCACATATTCATAGGCAGTGATTAGGTCGTATTGACAGGATATCAAACATGTTTCACGGCAACGTGTTTCACGGAACATACGCACTGTGTTAACGGGATAAAAATCATTTAATCACCGTTGGTTAAGAAATCGGTCGGCATGTTGATAGTGTAATATACTGTTTTAGACAATGGAAAACGAAAGCATTTCTAGCCACTGCATAGTTTTAGACATGTAGAAAACAACAAGTTGACAGAAGACAACGAAGCTCGCCAATTGGCAGCCTTCACTCAAACTTGGCACAGTTGCATAAAAAACATGAATATTATATATAATTGACATTGGGTTAAGGGGCGTGCGGTGGACCTTGACATTGGGGTCAGTGGTGGAAGGTGGGTCGTGGGTTTGCTATTGCATAATATAACATATTAAGATGAATGCATGTATGAAATATCAATGCGCTCCCTGAAAACAGAAGTAAAACAAAATTTAACCCAACGTTAGTCATGATAGTCATCTGAGGAATGCATGTATGAAATATCAAGGTGTTCCATGAAAGGAAACAGAAGTTATAAGACATTTACCCAACGTTAAGTTTATGAATGTGCTAAGTTTGTGACCTTGACCTTGGCAAAGGTGACAATCTAAAAGTTCCCAGTATGCGATTAAACCTAGCCAGACTCCCACATAGCAGGTTGTACTATAAACATTCGTTTATTATTTAGATATGACATTTTTTGGGCAAAATAAACATTCATTATCATTATTGTTAATCATTTATATAACCGCGTTTCATTAGAATGTTAACGGAACAACTATTTATTCTAATTATTTTAATTGTGCAATGAACATACTTTATAATATGTCGATAAAACTATTTATTCAGGTGACGTATTTAATTGATATAAATCATTTAAAAATGTGATGCCTCATTTGCATACCAAAACAGCGTCACACGACCGCGCGTCTCTATTGGTAATTTAAAAATTAAGGAATGATTATATCTGCATAGCGGGCCCTCGTAAAGTTTAAAACTGGTGGAATAGTTACATGATTATACACTTATTAAAGATAAAAAGAACAGTTTGTACTTAAAGGTACATTCCCACTCAGTAGGTTACACTATAGGGAGACATATAGTTGTGTATATTCTGTAGATGTGACATGTTCTGGCAATATAAACATTCATTCACCATTACCCCACGTATTGATATTGGCATTATTCATACGGTATACATACTATATCAGACGTAAATGTCCACACTGATATCAGGGGCGATAACCGTGTTTCCTTAAAATGTTAACGGACATTACTATTTGTTCTATTCTCTGTATTTATTTGTTGGAGTGCAATGATCATACTTTATAATCTGTCGAATATATTCTTTTTTTCAGGTGACGCATTTAATTAGTATAAATAATTAAACAATAGCATGTCTCACATGCATATGAAAATAGCCTGATACCACCGCGAGTCACTATCAGTAAAACAAATATTACTAAATGATTATATCTGTATAGCGGGCACTTGTAGTAATGTTTATAACTGGTGGAATAGTGACACAATTATACACTTATTTAATTCCTATAAAGAACAGTTTGTGCACCGAGTGGGGATGTACCTTTAGTAGATGGGACCCCAGCTTTAAAGCAAATACATTGAACTTTCTTATTGTAGACACTATTATAGCATGGGTTATTGCTATTTTATTCTTGGATTGTCACGTTCTTTTCATTTTTGTTTCACCCACGTAAGTGGAAAGTAAGACATAGCAGCACAATTCCATCGTTATATGCGTCGTCATCGACGATATCAACAATTACGTCCACATGTTGAGTATCTCCTAATCCGTTAGTCGGGTCATTACCAAACTTCACCCATAGCATAGCTTCCTCACATTGTTCGATATCCACCCAGTGTCATTCGGGTGAATCGGACCTTGACGTTCGTAGGTGAGACACTCGTCGGCAATCGCCTGGTTACAGATTTGGTATATAAAGACTCGAGTTTTATCATTATGCTATATACATTAGTATGCATTATAACATTCAATTATTACGTTGAGGATATGGGGGGTTTCTTGTATACAAATACAATTAACTTGTACAAACGTTTTGAAGCAAAAAAAAAATGGCTAAGTGTTTCCGTCATGTTAGTAGCGGCATGAGTGTGTTTCAAAATTCTCACATATACCAAATCTCCAAATATTGAAGCAATCCGTCAAGTAATGTTAAAGTTATACCATGATGACGAAGCTTGCACAAACTTTATGACAATGATTTTGAAAATGCAGACAGCGTAATTTGGAAAACTGTAGCAATACATATTTTAAGCTAATCGAGTGAAGGGTGAATGTTGCAGAGATACAAAGTACTTAAAACATTAAATGGAATTTTTACAAAGATCTTTAAAGCAGTTATACGTAATTTGACGTTGAGCTTGTGGGAACTATATGTATTGTGCACAATTAATATATGGAGGATGAGAAACATGCATATCAATGTTCAAGTCAATCGGTAACAGGGTTGCAGAGACATGAAGTAAGTAAAAATGTTACAAACGAACGGACGGAAATTCGAATACTATATACCCCTGACATACTTGATATGCCGGGAGTATCAAAAGCAGCTCGGGAGACAAGAAACGTTAATACCTTTCAATATTATGTACTCAGGTCAGCAAAATATTTATTACCTTCCAAATTACAAAGTATATGTACAAACTACTAATTTACAATTAATGGACAAATTTAGGCACAATTTCAACGAGACATTATGTTTGTAAAACATGGATATACCCCCTTGACATACGTGACTGTAAAAGTGTTTCAGCGACCGTCAAGCATAACTTGAGTTATTGCACAGACACGGATACATAGTGTGAACATGAAAAATGGCCGCCAAGGAAAGATAAGTCATCGGATGCTTTTGAAAATCGATACAGTTCATCGTCGAAAAAAACCAACTCATCACTGTGACGTTTGACCACTGTCGACCCTGCAGTTCAGGAGAAGAAGCAATTGTGTACGGACGGACGATGGACGAAAAGCGGTAACAATAGCTCATTTTAGCCTTTGGCTCAGATGAGCCAAAAAGGTCAATATCATGTTCATCATGTTCAGGGTAGGAGTATGTTCACATGTATGAAGTGTTCACATACTAATATTGAAACAATCCGTTAAGTAATATTAAAGTAATATGATGATAATGAAACTTGTACGGACTTATTGACAGTACATACCTATATAGCTGTGTTTACAAGCAGTGTAGATCCAGTGCAGATCCAGATGAGCTGCTTCGTAATGAGCCATCTCATCACGATATGCACGTTTTGCAAGTAATGTTCATGTTTTCAGGGAAAAAACACCCCATTTCATAAATGGACTAGCCTTAAATCATGTTGTGATGAGTAGATTGGTCGGAAAATTGCCATATCAAGATTATTTAGGGATGACAGGGTTCAGTACATTCCTATTTTAACCAATGCGGGTATGAGCAACCTGTGACTTGGCTTATACATGTATACACAAGTGATCACAGGTTCCAAGAATGAAACCAAACAGAAACTTACACCATTATTTAGAAACGGCGGGACACTATTGGTTACAGACGGCTCATCTGGATCTAGACTGCTTGCAAACACCGCTATAGGTCTGTATATCAAGCCGATATAGTAAATTTGCTGACAAAGAATTCTGAATCAGTCATCTCAATTGTCAAGACAGTATAGGTCCGCCACTTCGTGCTGGCGCGTTGTTAGTATAAATAGTATTGTAAACAAAGGCTATTTTTAAAACTCAATATTCGTCGTAGGCTTCGTGCTGGCGCGTTGTTAGTATAAATAGTATTGTAAACAAAGGCTATTTTTAAAACTCAATATTCGTCGTAGGTGAAATGACGTTTGTTATTGTTACAATACAGGGCTGTCGAGTACATAAACGTGATACTAAAGCTCTGTAAACAGATGATCCACTGGTATAATGGGTACATGTACACACGCCGCCTTTGAAACAGCGGGTTCCCAGTTCGATTCACGCATCGGCAATGTTTGTTTATTTCTTTTATTAAATATAATAAAAATAAGAAAGACTAGACAGTAGGTTTATAAACATCGATATGTCCGGTGGCATACCGACTGGAGAAACTCTTACAAACTTTTCGACGTAAATGTACGGACAGACGTACGGAACCTCAAGAGCAACGCAATATGCCCCGGGACCACAGTTTCAAGTCTCATCCGACAGACCAGTGGGATGGAAATACTATGTTAGTATTGTTCACGTCTATGGAGAGGTTTGAACCCACAACCTCCGGAATGGAAGTCAGGTGTTCTAACCGCTAGGCCTCAACCCATCCAAACAAAGGCATGTAAACAACGCCAGGATAACGTGGTCGAATTATATTTTATTAGTTGGCATAAACCCGGCTGTATTCAAGTTAAATTATACACGCAGACATGCCATGTGATTTTGTACCTAGATAGATGTGCGATGTCTCATGAAACATATTGACAACATTTATGATATGTTCCGTAAATGACGTGGAAAGTTGATTAAATGTTTAGAGTAAATGCCGCATTTGCTATGAAAATTTCGTCAACTTTCGACGTCATTTACAGAAAATATCAGTTGCTGTGAATATTTCACATGACAAATGGCATGCCTGATGTAGAAAATCACATGGCTCGTCTCAGAAGTTGTATTGAGCGAAAAAACACGACCCATTGATATAGCCGCCACATGTTTAGTGTCCCATCACAATTCACACATACAGCTCAGTTTCGTACTGATATGAATGTAATGAAGCATTGGAAAATTGGTTTCTCGAACAGTGGGCGCATACCCTATTTAATGACCGTGGTGCCTCGGGGAGTAGCAAGCTAAGAACATATCGTCAGTTTAAACATACATATCGACGGTCTAGTAACATAAGGTCGTAACTGCTATGCTAAAGCATAGCACTTACGACCTTATGTTACTAGACCATCGATATGGTACAGAGGCTTATTTGCTAGCCATTCTGCCCGTTTCCCACCGGAGTGCGTTTGCCAAATTTAGGTCTGGTACCGCACCCATGAAGCTGCAAACTAAGCTGTTTCCATTACCTTAGGTCCGATAGTGACCTGCTGTGATATTTTAAAGCGAAGGAAAAACATTTTCTATTCGTAATGCCTACATAGTTCAGTAACTCACATGTAAAATATGTTTTGTTTCCTGCAAATGAAGCGCAATTTTACAAGTGTAAAATAATGTAATTTGTGTTTGTTTTCGGAGAGAACTGTATGTTTATTAATGTCGTGGAGATGTCGGTGCTAATCAGTTCACCTCAGATCTGATCTGGGTTGATAGTCGGTATTTTTAAACCATTTTTCATACGTCCACTACATTGCATTTGCAATCATTTTTCTTTGATCACATATTAGTATATCAGTTTTATTTATGTTTTAGGCAATATGCCACGATTAGCACCGGCAGCTCAGCGTTTATGTTTTAAGTGTATTTACATCCGTGGCAGGTTGTTTATAACCTATACAACTAGTGTAAATCTGTGCATGTTTATTATTCTCATGCCCCGCACCATTTGGCGTTCCCAATGATTATTTTAACCAGGATAAGCGCACTGGAAACGCCAAATGCGTGGAAATTGTATGCATTGATTTTCAACAGTTGCTTAACTTTTCATTATACTTTATATTGCAATAAACGCGTCATTGTTTTATATGTCTTTGTATATATATATATATATATATATATCGTCTCTCACAATTCTATATAGAATGGCAATTGTAGTGTATCCAGTGTAAATATGTCACATGCTATTGCTGTAATGTCTACAATTGGTGAGACGTAAAATAATCGATTCGTATTGTATGTCGTTACCTGTGGTATGACTAGTTATAACTGTAATCAGGTGACATTCTTTATTTCGTCGATCACGCGACTTCCTCGTTTACTAAACTGAAATGGGAAATCCCCGTCGCTCGCGTCCGTGCAGTCTGATCGGATGTATGGTAAGGAGCTACCCTGCTCGCCATTATGACCTACGCTGTTCGCCACTTATTTTCGCTAATAATGTATAATAGTGTGCGAACGCACGCACGGACAGTCCTGAAACTACAATGGGCGCACGGACGAACGCCGCTACAACATAAGTATATGATAGGCATACGATATGAAATGAATTATATTATATACTACATATGAAATGAAAACTGACCACCAGATAATCACTATGCACATGTAAACAAAACTGACCGCTCGGACAATACCGGTATAAACTAGATTGGTCAGTAAGCGAGGCTTACGGAATACCCACCCCCCCCCCCCACCCCCCCCCCCCCTCCCCCCGCGTGCCCAGGTACCCCTAAATATGTAAAATTGTCCAAGTGTGTGGGCTTGTGAACTTGACTGGGCTTATCGGGGGTGGCACAAAAGTGAATTTGTCACAGGGTGGTAGAGGTCCATTGGAGCAATGCGAGTGTGAAATGTGAAGCAGATCCGAGCAAGGAAGTAGAAGTTATAACCGATTTCTCTGATGTTAAGTGTTGTAAAGAGACTAGTTATGTGACCTTGACCTTGAGATCAGCGGGGATATGTCACAGCATGATAGTAGAGCCTTAGAGGAATGCATGCATGAAATATTAAGAATATGCAATGAAGAAAATAGAAGTTATAAATGCATGTGTGAAATATTAAGCATTTTAGATGAAGGAAATAGAAGTTATAACAATATTTCTCTGATGTTAAGTTTTGTAAAGAGACTAAGTATTTGACCTTGACCTTGGGATCAGCAGGGGCTGGACGGTCGTGGATTTGGCACAGCATGATAGTAGAGCCTTACAGGAATGCATGTGTGAAATATTAAACATTTTAGATGAAGCAAATAGAAGTTATAACAATATTTCTCTGATGTTAAGTTTAGTGACGGACGGACGGACGGACGGACATGACTCCAGTATACCCCCCCCCCCACAACTCGTTGCGGTGGGTATAATGACAGACGATAAGTTGCTGGAGGAACAAATTGTCATCTAACCAAATAACAACAGATAAACGACGCACATGAACTCGAATAATAGCATCTCGTATATAACGATCAGCCGCGAAACGACAGTAGCTGGGCCCGAAAACAGATTACATCATACTTTGCATAACCCAATATCGATCAATCCCTGCCTGATATGTTTTTCCCTGACCAACCCTCAAATATCATCATCATATAGGATAACATTGTTACAGCCGAGTCTCCATATATCACATGCACTCACACTCAGCCCGTTTCACGATCTGACATACCGGCATCGTGCGATAGGAGAATGACCTAGCTAGGTTAAATTAACCGCCTCATTGCCTCCTTCATTTAATTCACATATTTCGACTGTATGGCAGATATTAGTAAATTCGGAAAAAAATGACCCAACGGTCATTGGCCCGACACTTTTTGGGTCCTCGAGCCAATTCCTACACTTAAATACAAGATTAATAAAAAAAAGTTGCTGGAGGTGAGTGGACGAGTTCAACAATAGGTAAATCAGGTGTATTATCATAAGCCTCATGTTCGTGTATAATAAATACATGATGGAGTGCACGTTATTATTTACAAACAAATATCTTGGTTTTTGTAAATATCTTTTTGCAAGAAAAATCATACATCTTCTTAGGTAAAAAAAAAAATCACTTGGCGGTGTTCTCTTTATCTATAGCTGTACTGTATGTTCATGATTGCACAGTGCACAAACAAGTCGTGGATAATAGAAACACCCATATACCTGGTTACAGCGGAACCTCACTAAACTGGACACCAACACATTTGGTACTTTCATAGGTTACTTTGCAATTTAGCTCTAATATTCTGTTTCTGATTGAAAAGAATATACAAATTATTAAACGGACTGATCATATAATAATATAGAGTATGTGGCTGTGACTGGAGCATTGGGCTAATGGATTTGTGAGCAGTGCAGCTCCTGATCAAATACCACACTCATGTAGTCTGATAACGATCTGATTAGGCAAACAACTTTACTTCAAACAGTATTGCTCTTTCGACCAGCGAAAATGTAGATAAGCCTGTGCTTCAGCTTCACCCCTTGCAGCGTTTGACACAGACCGAAACATACGAGAGATACACTAATAACATTTGGAAAAACATGTTCCAAAGGTCATTATGTGCAAGGTGCTATATTCCGCGATATTTGCCTGCAGGTTAATGCGACTGGCTCTGGGAGAGTGGGACAAAGATCGACAGGACATGCTGAAGGTCCACCAACCGTACATACACAACCTTCGTGCCATGTCAAGGGAGGTGGGTGTACTGGGCGTCGGTGAATGTGTGTCTCGGGTCGTCAATAATGGCCCTCATGCTGTCGGCTGAGATTGGATTAATTGGATTGTCGTTGGCTCAGAAGAAAACGTTTCTGACCATCAGGGTCTAGACTGTTCACCAGACCATAGCTTTCTGACACGAACATAATTGATTGATGTATTCAACGGCAAAAAACAATGTGAAAATGTTTAACGTCCCAGCAACTAAGGACCATTGGTTTGAAGTCAAATCTGAAATATCAGTGAAATGAAATACATGTACTAGGAAAGAATGTGTTCATGCCTATGGTGGGATTTGATTTATTGGTGTTTAACGGCCTATTTGTTTCCCAGCCAAGGTCAAAAGCGATAGGGCCTCGGTTTCAAGTCTCATTCAAATACGGGTGGGATGGAATGAGTATTTCAAGCATATGGCGAGGATTGGAATACTGGAAAATCACTGACCAGTATCCGTGAAGTTTAGAGGTACGACTGTAATCTTTATTTTATTTATTTTTATTTGATTTCAAAGACGATTGGATAATACTACAACCATAACAAACCTAAATATTCGGACACTATTTGTTTGGGTAAACAACCAAAACAAACTGCACCCAAATATGAGACACGCCATGTGATTTTGTACATAAGAACATGTGTGATTTTTCATGAAATATCTTTACAGAAACTGTGATAATTCTGTAAACAACGTCGAAAGATGCCGACATTTTCATAGTAAATTAATTAATTCCGCATTTGCCATGGAAATTTCATCAACTTTCAACGTCATTTACGGAAAATATCGTAAATTGTGTAAATATCACGAGATATGGCACATGTTCTAATGTACAAGATCACACAGCGTGTCTCATATGTACATTGTCATTGTGATACACCAGTACAACCGTACTAACCCTAACTACTGCCACAATCTTTGTAGAATAAATCCTGTAATATGTCTTTGTTTGTTTGTTGGGGTTTAACGGCCTATCAACAACTAAGGTCATTTAAGGACGGGTCATTGGGTTTAGTACTAAATCCCATATATTACCTGTACAAGTACGTGTACAAATGAGGGGAAAATCACAAAATCAGAATTGAATATTTACAATAAACAAGAGCTCCGCGGAGCAAAATGTCCCGCATTGCACAGTTTGATAGTACATAAGGAGCTTGTAATAACCTTCGGGTTAGCGAGCAACATGGGTTTTCTGTAGAATGATGCGGGATGTTGTTACAAATGCATGTATGGAATATTAAAGCATAAACTGGGCATTAACTTTTTCCAAACACGGAATTTCTAAGTCAGCGGACCTTGACCTTTGGGGTTAGCGGGCACCATGGGCTTTCTGTATAATGATGCGGGATGTTGTTACAAATGCATGTATGGAATATTAAAGCATAAACTGGGCATTAACTTTTCCAAACACGGAAATTTCTAAGTCAGCGACCTTGACCTTTGGGGTTAGCGGGCACCATGGGCTTTCTGTAGAATGATGCGGGATGTTGTTACAAATGCATGTATGGAATATTAAAGCATAAACTGGGCATTAACTTTTCCAAACACGGAAATTTCTAAGTCAGCGACCTTGACCTTTGGGGTTAGCGGGCACCATGGGCTTTCAGTAGATTGATGCAGGATGTTGTTACAAATGCATGTATGGAATATTAAAGCATTCCATTGAGGGAAACAGAAGTTACAATGAATTAACCTGAGCATTAAGTTTTAGAAACAGAGCTAAACGCAAAAACTTAACGTTGAATGCATGTGAAAAGAAGGGCAATGAACCATGAAAACTAGGTCAAGGTCACATGGGCTCCCTGTGTGTGAGATGGTTACACCACAGTGTTGATGTTTACCGAAGCATTCCATCAAGGGAAACAGAAGTTGTAATAAATTAAACCGAGCGTTAACTTTTCCAAACACGGACATTTCTAAGTCAGTGACCTTGACCTTTGGGGTTAGCGGGCACCATGGGCTTTCAGTAGAATGATGCGGGATGTTGTTACAAATGCATGTATGGAATATTAAAGCATAAACTGGGCATTAACTTTTCCAAACACGGAAATTTCTAAGTCAGCGACCTTGACCTTTGGGGTTAGCGGGCAGCATGGGCTTTCAGTAGAATGATGCGGGATGTTGTTACAAATGCATGTATGGAATATTAAAGCATTCCATTGAGGGAAACAGAAGTTACAATGAATTAACCTGAGCGTTAAGTTTTAGAAACAGAGCTAAACGCAAAAACTTAATGTTGAATGCATGTGAAAAGTAGGTCAATGAACCATGAAAAGTAGGTGAACGTCACATGGGCTCTGTGTGAGATGGTTACACCACAGTGTTGATGTATACCAAGTATGGAGGTCGTAGGAGTTATAGTTTTCTGGAAACTGAGCTAAACGCAAAAACTTAATGTGAAATGTTGACGCCGCCGCCGACGGAAAAGCTATGCCTATGTCCCGCTTCTTCTAAAAAACTATACATTCAGTCCTGAAATCAGAATAATCCTGATCTGATGCCAGGTCCTCGCCACACAAGGCAAACAGTATGGTAGAGGTCTGTAGTGGTGAAAGGATTATATTTAAATGTTCAAGCTACCCAGTTTGACAAGTTGAAAATCCACGTTGGGCATCAAATGTCACGGAGCGAGAGAAGTGCGCATCCAGCCGGGACTCGAACCCGGGACCTCTGGTTTACCATACCAGTACTCTACCTACTGAGCTAACCGGGCACAGATGCAAACTTCCTCCCCATAGTGACCTACATACCAACCATGACATACTCCTCCACCAAATTGAAATTCCTTCACGAATTCCATACTGTTTGGGACAGTGATCGTCTGTGGAACGATCTTGAGTATTTATCCGTCACGGTCCCACATCGGGTGCCAAATGTCACGGAGCAAGAGAAAAGTGTACGGGCTGCAGGACTCGAACTAAGGATCATACCAGTGCCCTACCGTCTGAGCTAATTAGGCATAGATACACACCTCCTCTCCATAGTGACTTCCCGTAATAACCCTAAATATTCGGACACCATTTGTTTTGGAAAACCCCTATAAAATATATTACTAATGTGATAAACCAGTACAACCATACAAACACTAAACATTTGGACACTCTAAGTTGTGGGAAACCAGATATTTATATGTGTTTCCTAGAATAATTTGTGTCCGAATATTGAGGGCTATTATGGTACAAATCAGCTGTGACATTTGACCTTGACATTCGACCTTTGTTGGCAGCTGATATGGCTGCTGCTGCAAGACAAGCTACCATTCATGAGCGGGGCAGCCCAGAAATACCTCTTCAACATAATGGAGGAGATGGTCACTGAAGGTAGGGTCATAGGAAAATATATACCGTACACAAAGTGTGATATTTTCTGTAAATGACGTCGAAAATTGACGAAACGTTCACAGTAAATGTGGAATCATATTCTATTCCGCATTTGCTTTGAACCTTTCGGCGACTTTCGATGTCATTTACAGAAAATATCGTGAATTTTGTATACATGTTTGATGATATCGCACATCTTAGGTACAAAATCACATGGCTTGCCTCACATGGCACCGACTGGAGAAATGGGGCTTATGGGATTTGTGACCAGGTAGCTCCTGATCAAATTGAACACTCCTGTAGCCGGATAGCAATCTATATTGAATGTTAGAAGCTTAACTGTGTTTCATTGATGGAATTGCGAACAGTGCAGATCCTGATCTTATAGCACATTGCTGCAGTCTGATATGGATATACACACTTTGTTATAGCACATTGCTGCAGTCTGATATGGATATACACACTTTGTTATAGCACATTGCTGCAGGCTGATATGGATATACACACTTTGTTATAGCACATTGCTGCAGTTGATATGGTATATACACACTTTGTTATAGCACATTGCTGCAGGCTGATATGGATATACACACTTTGTTATAGCACATTGCTGCAGTCTGATATGGATATACACACTTTGCTATAGCACATTGCTGCAGTCTGATATGGATATACACACTTTGTTATAGCACATTGCTGCAGTCTGATATGGATATACACTTTCTTGTTATAGCACATTGCTGCAGGCTGATATGGATATACACACTTTGTTATAGCACATTGCTGCAGACTGATATGGATATACACACTTTGTTATAGCACATTGCTGCAGTCTGATATGGATATACACACTTTGTTATAGCACATTGCTGCAGTCTGATATGGATATACACACTTTGTTATAGCACATTGCTGCAGACTGATATGGATATACACACTTTGTTATAGCACATTGCTGCAGTCTGATATGGATATACACACTTTGTTAGAAGCGGGAGAGGTGATCTGGGGCCACACTGGTCGCAAAACTTATAAACCCCATTTACAAATAATTAATGTCTTCTGGAGCCCGTTTTTCACACCTATTTAAAAATTGAAACCACTATTTCTTTTTCAAGGTTATTAATTTGAAGCATAATTTAACAATTTGCCTTCTTTTTATTTCATGAAATTTGATCATTAAATAAAGATGCTCTATATCTGTATATGTTGCTTGCTACATTTTTATCACAAATGTGGTGTACAGAGATCATAATTTATGAGACACGTCATGTGCTCTTGTACCCAAGAAGGTGTGCGATTTTTCATGAAAAATATTTACAGAAACTGATATTTTCTGTAAATAACTTCGAAAATCAAAAGCGGAATAGAATTCCACATACGGTATGTAAATTTCATCCACTTTCGACGTCATTTACAGAAAATATTGTAACTGTTGTAAATATTTTTCATCTTCTTAGGATGAAAATCACACGACGTCATATAGGGATATTTTGGATTTTTCACAAAGTGAATATTTTTATCACGACAAAGCATATGTTCTCCCCGATCTCCAGTAACCAAATCACAGACGAACATCGCGGTGATGAAGATCCTTGTGAACTTTGCCATTCGCTGCCTCCACGAGCACCACTGGACACACATCGGGAGCTCCCACTTGTGGAATGGCCACGCTCAAGCCACCAATAGAATGGCCACAAAATTCAGGAAGTTCCACGTGAAAGAGGTAGGTACGCCAAACAGGGGTCATCTGTGGATGTGACTGGAGAAATGGGGCTTATGGGTTTTGCGACCTGTGAAGCTCCTGGTCAAATAGCACTCGTGTAGACTAGTTAGATGCATGGCAGGTATTTCATTGATGGTTATATAATATAGTGGCGAACAGTGCAGATCCTGTGGAAGTACAGGCTGATCTGGATCTACACTGGTCGCAAAACCCATAAGCCCCTTGATAATAAAAAAACTTTAACAGTTTTGCCTTACAAGTCCTCAGTGACCTTGACCTTGGGTCGTATGCAAAACAAAGCACTACCACTAGACATTTATTTAGCTTATATTTAAGGGTAGGAATTGGCTCGAGGACCTCCCAAACACGGGCATTTGAGCTCAAAAAGTGCTGTTTGCCCGTTCGTTTCCGTATTTACTATTATCTGCGATACAGTAAAAATTTGTGCATTAAATGAAGGAGGCGATGAGGCGGTTAATTAACCTAGCTAATTCATTCTCCTATCGCACTGAATCCATAGAAACACATTGTGGCCAAATATTATCACAATCGGTGAAGTGGTTTATGAGTTATTGAAAAATGAAAGACGTTACTAGCGTATGTACGTACATGGACTAATGCTATATCCCCTCTTGCCTATCGACGAGGGGATAACAACACATCACATAGTTGCAGAAGCAAAACTCTGTATCTTACGCACAGCATGGCGGTTATATTCTCATGACTCGCACAGAAACAAGGAAATACTTTTAACTACTATACCTGACTGGTTGATAATTAAGTCATTGATAGATTCATAAAACAACTTCCTTTTTACCCATTGAAAAGTTATTACAAATAACAGCAATACAATTTATAAAACTGCTAGGAGAATCTGACCAAACTACACGGATGCCAACTTTAGACGTCATTTACAGAAAATATTGCAGATTTTTAAATCAATGTCAGAGATAAGCTGTGTTGTGATAAGGGAGGTAATTCCAGATCCGGGCTTGTGTATTCTCACTGTAGACTGGTAGAGTTAAACATCTTTGATCACACACATTTTGTTTAACATTTGTATATATTGCTATTTGGTAATTCTTTACTGTGTCTCAGGCCTCAACAAATTCTACATTTTCCCCTCATCCAGAGATATACAACCCAAGAATATACATGTGTACTTCAATGTTGGAGCTGCATTCTCCCTTCAAATTAAATTTGAAAGTGAACGGGTTTAAGTTTTAACATCCCAACAACTGCTAAGCTCCGAGATGGTTTGTTTGTTTGTTTATTGGTGCTTAACGGCCTATCAACAGCTAAGTCATGTAAGGCCGGGCCAACGGGTTTGATCCCATATTTAACCGGCTGCATTGGGGGGACAATCCAAAACTCAGAACGGAATATTTACAACGAGAACAAATATATTCAGCCCTGAAATTAGAATAAACTGACCTGGTACCAGGTCCATACCGCACCAAAATCACTTGGCCCC
>CM055268.1:124093049-124116772 GCA_029237695.1 Conchocele bisecta | reverse complement strand
CACTCTACACTGTACACACCGGACACTACATGTCAGTGTAGTAACGGTGCTTGGCACCAGCTCATGATACTGAATTTCAATGATCGATGTTAATATTGTATCTTCAGTGCGGGACAGTACTCCTCTCATACATATGAAAATCACACAAAAGTGGGTGGTTGGTTATTAACGTCAGGGGTTCCTCCTTATAGGAATCACGACTTGTCTGGTTTGGCCCTCAGGTACGTTTTCATCTTTGACTCTTTTGTTACCTGGGAGTTGAATTGAGTTACTGCCTATTATACAAGTAGTAAGATTATCACTGATAATACTACTTTTGGGAGTGGGCCAAGTGATTCTGGTGTAGCGAGGACCTGGCATCAGATCAGGATTATTCTGATTTCAAGGCTGAATATAGTTTTTTATTGTAAATATTCAATTCTGATTTTGGGACCCCCCATCCTACTTATACAGGCAATATAAGGCATATACGAAACCCAATGACACGGCCTTAAATGGCATTACCTGTTGATATGCCGTTAAACCCCAACAAACAAACAAACATTCACACAAACGGGTTATTTTGTAATTATATAACGTTGCGTGTTCGTTGTTAAAGATCTATGCTGGTAAGAAGTGAAGTGTGTCCCCTGCATGTGAGTTGCGCTTATGGGGTTTGCGACCAGTGTAGTTCCAGATCAGCCTGTACATTCGCAGTCTGATCAGGATCTGAACTGTTCGCCATTCCATCAATGAAACTATCAGCATGCTTCTACTAAGGAATGTAGATCATAACCAGGTGATAGGAGTAGTGTGCCATTTGATCAGGAGCACCACGGGTCGCAAATCTCATAAGCTCATTTTATCCAGTTGCACCCACAAGTCTGCTGTTGACTGCACATAAAGGAACGCCACTGTCATATAATGTAAGTACAATAATAATTGCAGGGGTGAGTGGAATAAGAGGGCTAAATGTAACCGTTTCACTAAACTTCGTACGACTGAAATGTTCGTAAGTGCCATATTACGATAGTCTGTAAAGCCCACATGAACAACGTTTTCTTCTTAACAATTATTGGTGACCAATTGGTGAATGAATGTTTATTTTGCCAGAAAATGTCCCAGGTTTGCTGTTTAATTTTAAATAATTTTAATTTCCATTTTACTCTTCCATAGGAAATGATTCTAATGTGCCGTCAAACAATGTTTTTATTTAAAAGGATGACATAATATAATTACAGTTCCCTCATTCCATAGGTTAATATAAATTCCCCGGATTTCTGTCGTTTTTCTGAACCAAGCCTTGTACCTCAAACTCACGGTTTACTAGAAATTCATACAATTATGGTAGGTATACTAGCCTTGTATGTTTGGCAAGTATCCCAAATTGCTCAATATTATGTTCTATATGGAATTATCATTTGATCGTAACATGATCATGGGCATGTGCTAAAGGAAGCATCACAAAAATCATCAGAGAAGTGCATGCTTAAAACACGTAAAAGGTCAAAATTGAAGAAACTTTTTGACATTGTGTAAGTAACACATAGTCTGTAGCCGATTTCACCAACATTGCAAAGTATACTTTTCGAGAACAGTATACTTTGAGAGAGTAATCATTAATTTTTCCTGAAATGCATTATTTCATATAGAACTAACGACTGCATATATTTGATGATTAAAAGTATGCAGACTTATTATACTGAATTTGTTACATTATGACAGCCAAAATGGCTGTGATAATGTAATAAATTCAGTATAATAACAATTAATAAATTTATCCTAAAATTGAAAATTTCTCCCTCAAAGTATACTTTGCTAGAAAAGTATACTTTGCAATGTTGGTGAAATAGGCTACAGATCTGGAGCTACGCTGGTTGGAAACATTCAACAACGAACGGTTTACCAACGATAAATGCGAAATATAATCGCCATGTGCCTGCATTGTAATTCGCACCAGTATAGACTCAGTTCAGACTGCGCGGCGGCCAAACTCAGATCGTCGCTTCATAAACATGTTTAATTTATTTGTTGGTCACTTATGGAATAAATGAACGTAAACTGGTCATACATTGGGTTTGGGTTCGGCTAAACGTGAATGGCGTGTAGCTCTTTGCTGGGATGAAAAAGCCATTCATCTATCAGGGGACGGAATATCATGAACACGTATGGGCACCTACCTGGATAGCGTGAGCTAATGGTGACACTATTCAGACCAACATAGCGATAGAGTGCATATACATGTACAGTATTATACAAGCTATGTGATTCACTGACTGCGGTTTTACGTCCGTTCCAACAGCAAGGTCACTTACAGACAACGAGCTATTTTGAACAGCGAGTTGCTATAATTATCAATTAGCATACACAGGTCAGTAATACATAGCCGGATAACAAAATCGAGGACAAATAATTAATTAAACAATCTAATACATACCTGTAAATCCTTCGGTAAAGAAAGAAGTAGAGAACACTTTGTGAAATATCGGCAGTAGCTGCACTGAAGAATGTATGCGCGTATCAATTGAACACGGCTAGTTGAATGAGCAACTCAATGTTTCACACGGCACAAAACTATACCAGACAACGGGTCGTGTGCAAAATCAGCTAGACAATGAGACGCGCTGTACGGTATTTTTATGAATTGGAAGTTCTTCGCGTTCCGTAGTATAGCTTAGAACGTATGTCTTAACATGACAAAGCACATTGTGCCCGTTAATGAGGCGTAACGGCCAGTGAGATGGTCACATGACTGATTGTATGGCACGGGCGGTTCGCCGTGCCGACCTGAAGTGGTCAGTTCTATGCTCGGGCTTTGACAACGTAACACAACGTATTTCGTGGCGCTTACAATTACTATTCACGACAACTGACGAAATCCACCGGCAATGGACGTGGACCAGCTTAACAGTTTAAGGGGAAGGTGCGGGAATGTATATAAGGTAACAACGCGGAGCTGCTGAACAGCATCTGCGAATTGTCTCAAAGATAAGTGCTCCTTCTGTTGTAGAAACCCCGAAATGTAATAGAAAAAGTAATGAGGAACAATATAATCAACACGCAAAGATTCTGGAAAAACTGCACTTTGTGGAGGACAATCTTACAGTGGGGAATATTGCAGATGCGAAAGACGCAGTCGTAGAAGGTACATAATTATAATTGGCGTGAGACATGTACATGCAAATAGTTGCCGTAAATTCCGTCGAATGTTGTAAAATAGTATGGGCCCTTGATAATGCAATTTGGTGTCCGAAAATGACGCCGATAGTTGGCAATTTATTACATGTGGGTAATATTCTTTTAGTTTCTACCTATATTGTGGATATACACATGCACGCATGTCCTGTTGTGACACAACGTAATACAGTTTATTTAAACGACATGTGTAGATAAGCATGTATTCAGGTTTGTATTTCATCATAGCCGTGTCCGTGCGAGATGGGATACATAGTATTTACTGTAAGGTACATACATGATGAATTTCATGTGACGGTTCAAGTGAGTGGACACAGCATACGTTG
This sequence comes from Conchocele bisecta, assembly GCA_029237695.1. Lineage (NCBI taxonomy): Eukaryota > Metazoa > Mollusca > Bivalvia > Lucinida > Thyasiridae > Conchocele > Conchocele bisecta. The sequence continues at coordinate 124,113,272 of CM055268.1, read as the reverse complement.
AGCTTAGTGGCGTGTTTTGTTCATGTAGTCACGTTATACTATTGTGAATGTCGTGTACTGTTGATTTCCGATACAGTGGAAAGGGCAAAGGTCACAGGAGATTCCATGTTGAACCATAATAGGTAAAGTCGGTGTGTTAAAAATGCAAAACCGACATTAGCATGACGATGTAGCATGCATGTCACCAATGTTGGCCCGAATATATTCAAGCAACGTTCAGGAATATTCTGAATCAAGTTGTCACTTTTGTTGTTACGTATTTGCTGAAAAAGAAAATAGTGAGCACAGGCACTTGAATCGTATATGTATCACACCAGCACACGGCAAGTGCTCATTGGTAATGCATGCATGAGCAAGTCAATATTAATCGATAGCAATGCACCTGTGTTTCATTATCTAATTTTACAACATACAAGCAGTGTTATACATACACACACCTGTGACCATGGTGACCAATAATTACGTTTCATACTTGATGCATGTAGCGTAGTGGGAACAGTTATTTTTCGTTTGTTTTAATTAATCAACGTTGAGGGTTGTGGGTTCGAAACCAACACTGTGCTATATTTTATTTTATTGAATTATGTCCCTCACTTCATATTCCCAGATATATATCTGCCGTCGTTAATAGGTTTATTTTATTAACATTATTTAATGTAACTTACGGAAACATTGTTTTTGTATTGGTTCAAACACTTATAAAGACGTAATTGCATACTGTCATTTGAATCGTCTTAGTTACATCCATATGTCTGTCTGGACCAAATGTATAAGTGCAACCAATTATTTCCCCGCTCTGGGGCGACGGACATACAATGTGTGGGGTGTATTTACAGTGAAACATTCCCAAGGGCTGGTAATTTGGAAGCCAAGAACCCCGAGGATGTGCATTGAGTCCACCCCCTTGTACTGTCGTTTCTATGAACTATCTACTGGCGACAATTTTAGAATGTGTCTACATCCCGATTTTGTTTCACGTTGTTTGATAGTGAAAGATTTATTCAGTAAATGAATTGTGAACACCGCATGCCCTGATCTGACTGTGTGCTGTGCATTCTGATCTGTGATGCTGTCAACACAGTGCACACGTCACAAGGACCCGTTTGTCAAACTCTATCTAAGACATTTTCGTACAAGTGAGATAATGTTGAATCTGTTATATGAATAAAAAACATATATTTGTCCGAGGCTCGAACTCGCACAAAAGGAACGCAAGTTGAATGCATTTACCGAGCACTCTACCATCTGAGCTGTGGACAATACTGCTAATGCTGGCGGACGACTGGGCAATCAAAATGAATCAACTATCGAAACGTTTTACGTTTACAAATATGGCTTTCATTGTGGTTTTCAATCGCCTGTTTCACTAGTTAACCAGTTGGTAATTTGAATTATCTCCTAAGCTATCGGGAGCACCCATTTTCAAGCTCTAAATTGCTCTAGATAAGGCATCGATTCGGTAAGCTAAATGGCTGCAAACGGCTATATCCCTAGAAAGCTATAATAGACATAGTCCGCCGACCCCGTGACGTCACGTGCCCTTGCCAATTTATCGGAAACCAACAGTACATGCTCGTGCAAGTGTACATATTTATATTCACGGAAGAAATAGTCGCAACACACATTAATAATAATATAATAATACTAATAATAATATAATAATAATAATAAAATACGGCGACGTCGGAAGTCAGCGTTCACGCCTTGGATTATGTTTCGTATGCGGCAAGCCGGGGCACTGGAAATGAGATTGCCCACAAACGAACCAGACTAATATTAAGATAAGTTGTTGTTGTTGTTCGGGTTTAACGGCCGGTCATTTGACATTTGAATAGCGACACAATTATACACTTATTTAATTCTTATAAAGAACAGTTTGTGTCTACTAAGTGGGCATGTACCTTTAAAACGCGTTTCAATTATATTCGCGAGTGATGCAATATGTTTGTTTGTTTGTTTGTTGGGGTTTAACAGCCTATCAACAGCGAAGAATCACTTGGCCCCTTCCCAAAAGCAGTAGGATCAGTAATAATCTTACTACTTTTATAATGGGCAATAACCCAATTCAACTCCCGACCACCACCCACATGTGATGCAATATGGTCTATTGTACTGGTGAATATAGATTCAGACGGGCAATATGACACCAAATTGACTGTAGAATCACAATAACTTATACTATTGCTTGTTAGAAGCGTAAGCACAGGCTGATCAGGAGCTACACTGGTCGCAAACCCCATAAGTACAATTTCTCCAGTCAGAACTACACAGATCCTAGCCAATACCAAGAACGGAAGACATTATAATGGAGACTATTGTTGGTAGTGAAACGATATTTTGCCAATTCGCAATTAACACCTCAGAAGAATTTAGGTGCAGATATAGATCAGCCACATACATATCGACTACTGTAGCATCATCTTCAGGTAACCTGTTATGCGAATACACGCTGGCCAATTTTCATCTCTCTCCCCAATTAGTTTCCATAAAAAAATAGTTATTTTGATACTACGAGTACATATATACATCAAGTTTATTAGGCTCGGATGCGGTCTTAGTCTCGCCAAATAAATATGAAATGTCACTAACCTGGTATTTTCAATGTAAATTGAAGCTATACAGCGTTATTAATACATTACTTCCTGATCTAACTTTTGGCTTTATACGTGTTTAAAGCATGTAAATATGCATGTATATGTACTCGTAAATGATTTACGCATTTCAACTGCTAGAGATTTTTCCACAGTTAGATAACTGTTCGTCCGCATGTACGAGAAGCTAATCCGCGAACATTAGCGAGTGGATTATCGATCGTACATGTTGACAAACGTGATTCAACTGCAGACCCGTAGCGGTGAATAAAATAATGCCACGGCGGACCATTGTGCGGAGGCTCCCCCACCCCATGAAAGCCGAAACACGCCGAATGCCTGTGCCAATACCCATACGCCCCATTTCTCCAGTCACAGTCACATTTACACGGCATCAGCACATGTTGATCGGGATATACACTGGACACAATACCCATAAACACCATTTCTCCAGTCACAGCCACATTTACACAACATCAGCACAGGTTGATCTGGATATACACTGGACACAATACCCATAAGCCCCATTTCTCCAGTCACAGCCACATTTACACAACATCAGCACAGGTTGATCTGGATGTACACTGGACACAATACCCATAAGCCCCATTTCTTCAGTCACAGTCACATGTACACGGCATCAACACAGGTTGATCTCGATCTACACTGGACACAATACCCATAAACACCATTTCTCCAGTCACAGCCACATTTACACCAACATTTCAGCACAGGTTGATCGGATAACACTGGACACATACCCATAACATTTCTCAGTTCGCCACATCACAACATCACACAGGTTTTATCTGGAGACACTGGACACAATACCAATAAGCCCCATTTCTCCAGTCACAGCCACATTTACACAACATCAGCACAGGTTGATCTGGATGTACACTGGACACAATACCAATAAGCCCCATTTCTCCAGTCACAGCCACATTTACACGGCATCAGCACAGGTTGATCTGGATGTACACTGGACACAATACCCATAAACACCATTTCTCCAGTCACAGCCACATTTACACAACATCAGCACAGGTTGATCTGGATGTACACTGGACACAATACCCATAAGCCCCATTTCTTCAGTCACAGTCACATTTACACGGCATCAGCACAGGCTGATCTGGATCTACACTGGACACAATACCCATAAGCCCCATTTCTTCAGTCACAGTCACATGTACACGGCATCAACACAGGTTGATCTGGATATACACTGGACACAATACCCATAAACACCATTTCTCCAGTCACAGTCACATTTACACGGCATCAGCACATGTTGATCTGGATCTACACTGTACACAATACCCATAAACACCATTTCTCCAGTCACAGTCACATTTACACGGCATCAGCACAGGTTGATCTGGATATACACTGGACACAATACCCATAAACACCATTTCTCCAGTCACAGCCACATTTACACGGCATCAGCACAGGTTGATCTGGATATACACTGGACACAATACCCATAAACACCATTTCTCCAGTCACAGTCACATTTACACGACATCAGCACAGGTTGATCTGTATCTACACTGGACACGATACCCATAAGCACCATTTCTCCAGTCACAGTCACATTTACACGGCATCAGCACAGGTTGATCTGTATCTACACTGGACACGATACCCATAAGCCCCATTTCTCCAGTCACAGCCACATGTACACGGCATCAACACATACTAGTATTACAGTAATTATATATTTTGTATCATATGCATTATGCATCGTTTCTTATGACACCAGTCAACGAGTTTAATAAAAATCAGGGGCGGCGGCCCCCTGCCGCTCCCCCTCCCCCTCCCAAATAAATGTGTTGGGAGGGCTTGGCCCCCTCAATAATTCTGTAATACAGCACATATTATCATCCTCAAACTTGCTGAGAATGCAGGAAATGGCGTTTCACGCCTCTTAGATTTAAAAAATGTCCGGGGTATCATGCCTCCGGACCCACCTACTAACATCGGGCCCCTTGGGCCCTCAAGACTGAGCCCTGAGAATTCAGGAAATAGCGTTTCACGCCTCTTATATTTCAAACGTTTCCGGGGGAGCATGTCCCCGGACGCCCCTAGCAATATCAGGCCATTTGGGCCCTCAAGACTCGGTCCCCCCTCACAATCATTTTCCGGTTCCGCAACCTATGTAAATATCATATTTACTCAACACAAAATGATAGATTATATTTATCACTTGAACACAACATTTCAGCTCTACTGACCAGCTAGTAAACATGTTGTTGGTCTCATTTGTACGGAGTCCCGCAGGGGACGCAGAATTTTTATTTTTTATTAATTCGTTCCCTTCCCCAATTTAACAATCCGTTCCCACGAAATAACAATCCGTTCCCTCGGGAACGAATTGTTAATTCGTGGGAACGAATTGTAATATCGTGGGAACGAATTATTTATTCGTGGGAACGACTTGTAAAATTGAGGGAACAAATTTCGTGGGAACGAATTAGTTAAGATACCTTTTCCAATGGAAGATTAATAACCAGCCCGCGTGTATTGACTTTCTAACTTAAGTATTCAATATTTTAACAAGGCCGCGAAATGGGATTTAGAATGCCGATATATACGGGGCGAATTTATCATAATAAATTCATGTTTGCAAGTATATGGCCATTACCTATCTATGCCGTACATACCATGTTCACCGTTCTGTCATGTTATACGAGTACTATACGTTGTGTTAATAAAACATAATCAACCCTTACATCCTAAGTAACGGGCATGGCCTATTTCCTGTTAAGTTTGAGACTGTTCCATTCAGCAGAAAAGCGGGTCATTTTGTAAAACAATAAAAACAAATATTCACAAATTGTGCAGATCTTGATGAGACGGCTCGTTAGAGCCCCGCTCATCATGATCTACACTGTTTGCAGATATTAGAAAAGAGGTATCTAGAGTTGAAAGGGTTAAAATGCTGGCGACACAATCGGTTGTGCCATTGAATGAGTTTGGCAATAACGCTGTACACAACTGACGGTTGACGGCGGGATTGTAATATAAAGCATACATAACTCAATTGCATCAAACTAGTAGTATTGAATACATGCTTTCACTAGTATGATGTATTTGTCATGAATAAATATAATCGCATTTTATATTACTTATAACCAAAACCGGGTCCGTGCGATTTTGTACGTTAGAGAAAATGTGCGATATTTCATGAACTATATTTACAGAAACTGTGATATGTTCTGTAAATGATGTCGAAAGATGATGAACTTTTCATAGCGGATGTGGAATTGAATTCCGCATTTGCTATGAAGATTTCGTCAACATTCGACGTCATTTACGGAAACTATCGTAATTTTTGCAAATACATTTCATGAAATGTCGCACATGTTCTTAGGTCGAAAATCACTTGGCGTGTCTCATATCTGTGTAGAGACCACTAAGACATCTAAATATTTAGAATCCAGTTTCCAGTGACAACACACCACACTGAGAAATAAGTTTGCCGCTAACCTATGATTGGAAAAGTGGAATGTTTTAAGCTTGTCCATATTAAAGGTAGACAACTCTTACTACATTTGCTCTCAGCGTAGGACCGGATCAGCTTGCACATCCGTGCAGTCTGGTCCGGTCCTACGCTGATTGCAATGTTGGAGATATAGGAAGGAATGATATATAACAACAGTTTATACCATGAGGATAATGAATCTGTGATTGTGAGATTAGTTTTTAACTACGCATGTTTCATACGATAAATTGTGTATTTTCTCCCGAGATGGGCGTTTATTGAACAGTGAGCATTTCAAAGGGATTATATTGGTGATATCTTGCGCAATATGCAAGGGAAGTAGGTTGTAGCTCAATCTTCCACCAGTCTAGACGCTGAGAATTATATTTCTTCGTCACTCGGACGATTTTATAATGTGTAAAGTGTACTTTATCTTTGCGCTGGAACTTGACTTGTCATGCGCGTGAAATTTTTTGACATTGACCAAATACATATTGTTACGAATTCATCTATTAACCCTTTCAACCCTAAGGAACTGGAATGGACTGTGATATGTTAATTTTGCAACCAATCCAATCATCGCAAAATGATTTTCAGACTATTCCATTTATAAAAAGGGGGTATTTTTTTTGTTCACAAAAATAAGAAAATTACTTTCAAACAGTGCAGATCCGGATGAGACGGCTCGTTACGAGCCGGCTCATCTGGATCTGCACTGTTTGCATAAACCGATATAGCGGCCTTTCGGGTTCAAAGGGTTAAAGTGACTGCACATGTTGCACACTAAATATTATGTTGGCATTTTGGCGTTATTTGCGGTGCTGTGTTTGCTTTTACTGACGCATTTTCAACATGTTCAATGGTGGAATACTTGTATATAATATTGAAATCTAGTATTTATTGTTGAAAGGTCGGTTAATGGAGACACGCACGTAACTATGTCATCAGGTGCGTGAACTGAATGTTGTCATAGAGGTCACCCCGTATAGTACCGGACTGACAATGATTTTTCGCTTGCAGTTCTTGTTTTTCCTTCCTTAACTTCTTAGCAAAAGGATAAATGGTGTTGTCGTATTTGAATTGTATCGCTGGCTAACGCTACAACGTAGGGAATAGGCACATGTGGCAGTACGGTGACTGGAGAAATGTGGCTTATGGAATTTGTGACCAGTGCAGCTCTTGATCAAATCTCAATAGCACGCTCCTGTAGCCTGATACCGATCTATATTATTCATTGTAAAATTTCTTTATTTGTTTAAGCTTTGCTAGCGGAAGTATTGATTACACTCGCGGCATGTGGTCCCATAAAATTGAGGTTACCAAGTATTATAATTATAATTCAATTGCTGATATGCATTTCAATACAGTTACATGACAGTTTGTAACTTTACGAGGTCTTTTCCTATTGCAGTTTGACAACCGCACATATTCATAGGCAGTGATTAGGTCGTATTGACAGGATATCAAACATGTTTCACGGCAACGTGTTTCACGGAACATACGCACTGTGTTAACGGGATAAAAATCATTTAATCACCGTTGGTTAAGAAATCGGTCGGCATGTTGATAGTGTAATATACTGTTTTAGACAATGGAAAACGAAAGCATTTCTAGCCACTGCATAGTCTTAGACATGTAGAAAACAACAAGAGTTGTCAGAAGACAACGAAGCTCGCCTGTTGGCAGCCTTGACTCAAACTTGGCACAGTTCCATACAAAAACATGAATATTATATATAATTGACATTAGGTTAAGGGGCGTGCGGTGGACCTTGACATTGGGGTCAGTGGTGGAAGGTGGGTCGTGGGTTTGCTATAGCATAATATAACATATTAAGATGAATGCATGTATGAAATATCAATGCGCTCCCTGAAAACAGAAGTAAAACAAAATTTAACCCAACGTTAAGTTTATGAACGCACTAAGTTGGTGATTTTCTACAGCATGATAGCTATTCACATGAGGAATGCATGTATGAATGTGCTAAGTTTGTGACCTTGGGGTTGGGGAAAGGGGTGGGGGTGGGGTGGGCATGAATTTGCTGTAGCACAATAGAGGATCATCAGATGAATGCATGTATAAAATATCAAAGCGTTCCCTGTAAAGAAACAGAAGTTAAACAACATTTACCCCAACGTTAAGTTTATGAACATGGTAAGTTTGTGACCTTGACGTTGGGGTAAGGGTTGGGTGGTGGGTTGTGGATTTACTACAGCATGATGGAGGGTCATCTGAGGAATGCATGTATGAACTATCAAGGTGTTCCATGAAAGGAAACAGATGTTGTAAGACATTTGGGATGGGCGGTGGGTCATGGATTCACTATAGCACGATAGAGTTTCATCAGCTGAATGCATGCATGAAATATCAAGGCGTTCCATGAAAGGAAACATATGTTATAAGACAATTACCCCAAAGTTAAGTTTATGAATGTGCTAAGTTTGTGACCTTGACCCTGGGGTAAGGGGTGGGCGGTGGGTCATGAATTTGCTATAGCACGATAGAGTATCATCAGATGAATGCATGTATGAAATATCAAGGCGTTCCATGAAAGGAAACAGATGTTATAAGACAATTACCCCAACGTTAAGTTTATGAATGTGGTATGTTTCTGACCTTGACCTTGAGGTAAGGGTTGGGTAGTGGATCGTGGATTTACTACAGCATGATAGAGGGTCAGCAGATGAATACATGTATGAAATATGAAGGCATTCCCTGCAAATAAACAGAAGTTACACAACATTTACCCCAACGTTATGTTTATGAACATGATAAGATTGTGACCTTGACCTTGAGGTAAGGGTTGGGTGGTGGGTCATGTATTTGCTATAGCATCATAGAGGGTCATCTGAGGAATGCATGTATTACATATCAAGGTGTTCCATGAAAGGAAACAGAAGTTATAAGACATTTACCCAACGTTAAGTTTATGAATGTGCTAAGTTTGTGACCTTGACCTTGGGGTAAGGGTTGGGTGATGGGTCATGAATTTGCTACAGCATGATAGAGGGTCATCTGAGGAATGCATGTATGAAATATCAAGGTGTTCCATGAAAGGAAACAGACGTTTTAAGACATTTACCCCAACGTTAAGTTTATGAATGTGCTAAATTTGTGACCTTGACCTTGGGGTAAGGGTTGGGTGGTGGGTCATGGATTTGCTACAGCATGACAGAGGGTCATCTGAGGAATGAATGTATGAAATATCAAGGTGTTCCATGAAAGGAAACAGAAGTTATAAGACATTTACCCAACGTTAAGTTTATGAATGTGCTAAGTTTGTGACCTTGGGGTAAGGGTTGGGTGGTGGGTCATGGATTTGCTACAGCATGACAGAGGGTCATCTGAGAAATGCATGTATGAAATATCAAGGTGTTCCATGAAAGGTAACAGAAGTTATAAGACATTTACCCAATGCTAAGTTTGTGGACGCCGACGCTGACGCCGACGCCGACGCCGACGACGCCGGGGGTATGCCATAAGCTCTTATGCACTTCGTGCAAAGAGCTAAAAACATATTTGGTCAATGTATAGTCAATGTATTTATTAAAATAAATACTTTGACTATACAATGACTAGAACTGATTTTGTTTTCCACGAGTGTAAAACAGTACATGTATATTACACCATTATACCAACATGCCGACCGTATGTGGTTACATTAGAATGTAATCTGTTTACTACGGTGTTCCGCTTAGGCCGTCGTACTATCGTCATCGTAGTATCGTACTATCGTCATCGTAGTATCGTAGTATCGTTATCGTAGCATAGTGATATCTACTATCGTAATCATAGCATCGTACTGTCGTTATAGTAGTAATGGTACTATTGTTATAGTAGAATCGTACTATCGTCATCATAGTATCGTACTATCGTTATCATAGCATCGTGATATCGTACTATAGTCATCATAGTATCGTACTATCGTTATCGTATCATCGCTTTCCGGATGGACATTCTGTATAGCCCATATTAAACGACGAATTACGTGTTTATGGTTGCACTAAACTTTCTTTACAAAACGGTACTGCTTATCTGTGACTATGCTGGTCGCACCTGTCATTACGGAGGCGACGCAGCTGTGGCCGCAGCGACCCCAGTATTTTGGCGTAGCGGCCCCAATATGTTGGCAAGCTGGGTGGAGGTTGTGTTACTAATGCAACTTGCGGCAGGTGACCTGCATGTGTACCCCGAAAAAAATACCAACCCCCGCAGTCTGATACGGAACTAAACAATTTATAAAAAGCATGATGGCTGATTCACTGACACAAATGCAAGCAGTGTAGACCCAGATCAGACTGCGCGGGTGCGCAGACTGATCTGGCTCTACACATATGGCAAAGGTGACAATCTAAAAGTTCCCAGTATGCGATTAAACCTAGCCAGACTGCCACATAGCAGGTTGTACTATAAACATTCGTTTATTATTTAGATATGACATTTTTTGGGCAAAATAAATATTCATTATCATTATTGTTAATCATTTATATAACCGCGTTTCATTAGAATGTTAATGGAACAACATTTATTCTAATTATTTTAATTGTGCAATGAACATACTTTATAATATGTCGATAAAACTATTTATTCAGGTGACGTATTTAATTGATATAAATCATTTAAAAATGTGATGCCTCATTTGCATACCAAAACAGCGTCACACGACCGCGCGTCTCTATTGGTAATTTAAAAATTAAGGAATGATTATATCTGCATAGCGGGCACTCGTAAAGTTTAAAACTGGTGGAATAGTTACATGATTATACACTTATTAAATTGATAAAAAGAACAGTTTGTACTTAAAGGTACATGCCCACTCAGTAGGTTACACTATAGGGAGACATATAGTTGTGTATATTCTGTACATGTGACATGTTCTGGCAATATAAAGAACAGTTTGTGCACCGAGTGGGGATGTATCTTTAATAGATGGGACCCCAGCTTTAAAGCAAATACATTGAACTTTCTTATTGTAGACACTATTATAGCATGGGTTATTGCTATTTTATTCTTGGATTGTCACGTTCTTTTCATTTTTGTTTCACCCACGTAAGTGGAAAGTAAGACATAGCAGCACAATTCCATCGTTATAGGCGTCGTCATCGACGATATCAACAATTACGTCCACATGTTGAGTATCTCCTAATCCGTTAGTCGGGTCATTACCAAACTTCACCCATAGCATAGCTTCCTCACATTGTTCGATATCCACCCAGTGTCATTCGGGTGACTCGGACCTTGGTGACCTTGACGTTCGTAGGTGAGACACTCGTCGGCAATCGCCTGGTTACAAATTTGGTATACAAAGACTCGAGTTTTATCATTATGCTATATACATTAGTATGCATTATAACATTCAATTATTACGTTGAGGATATAATTTGGGTTTCTTGTATACAAATACAATTAACTTGTACAAACGTTTTGAAGCACAAACAAACTGGCTAAGTGTTTCCGTCATGTTAGTGGCGGCATGAGTGTGTTCCAAAATGCTCACATATACCAAATCTCAAAATATTGAAGCAATCCGTCAAGTAATGTTAAAGTTATACCATGATGACGAAGCTTGCACAAACTTTATGACAGACTGATTTTGAAAATGCAGACAGCGTAATTTGGAAAACTGTAGCAATACATATTTGAAGCTAATCGAGTGAAGGGTGAATGTTGCAGAGATATAAAGTACTTAAAACATTAAATAGAATTTTTACAAAAATCTTTAAAGCAGTTATACGTAATTTGACCTTGAGCTTATGGGAACTATAGGTATTGTGCATGAATATATGGAGGATGAGAAACATGCATATCAATGTTCAAGTCAATCGGTAACAGGGTTGCAGAGACATCAAGTAAGTAAACTCGTTCACACAAATGTTACAAACGAACGGACGGAAATTCGAATACTATATACCCCTGACATACTTTATATGCCGGGAGTATCAAAAGCAGCTCGGGAGGCAAGACACGTTAATACCTTTCAATCTTATGTACACAGGTCAGCAAAATATTTATTACCTTCCAAATTACAAAGTATATGTACAAACTACTAATGTACAATTAATGGACAAATTTAGGCACAATTTCAACGAGACATTATGTTTGTAAAACATGGATATACCCCCTTGACATACGTGACTGTAAAAGTGTTTCAGCGACCGTCAAGCATAACTCGAGTTATTGCACCGACACGGATACAGAGTGTGAACATTAAAAATGCTTTTGAAAATCGATACAGTTCATCGTCGAAAAAAACCAACTCATCTATGTGACGTTTGACCACTGTCGGTCCTGCAGTTCAGGAGAAGAAGCAATTATGTATGGACGGACGATGGACGAAAAGCGGTAACAATAGCTCACTTTAGCCTTTGGCTCAGATGAGCCAAAAAGGTCAATATCATGTTCATGGTTGGAGTTTGTTCCAAATGCTCACATGTATGAAGTGTTCACATACAAATATTGACACAATCCGTTAAGTAATATTAAAGTAATATGATGATAATGAAACTTGTACGGACTTATTGACAGTACATACCTATATAGCTGTGTTTACAAGCAGTGTAGATCCAGTGTAGATCCAGATGAGCTGCTTCGTAATGAGCCATCTCATCAGGATATGCACGTTTTGCAAGTAATGTTCATGATTTTAGGGAAAAAACACCCCATTTCATAAATGTACTAGCCTTAAATCATGTTGTGATGAGTAGATTGGTCGGAAAATTACCATATCAAGATTATTTAGGGATGACAGGGTTCAGTACATTCCTATTTTAATCACTGCGGGTATCAGCAACCTGTGACTTGTCTTATACATGTATACACAAGTGATCACAGGTTCCAAGAATGAAACCAAACAGAAACTTACACCATTATTTGTAGAAACGGCGGGACACTATTGGTTACAGACGGCTCATCTGGATCTAGACTGCTTGCAAACACCGCTATAGGTCTATATATCAAGCCGATATAGTAAATTTGCTGACAAAGAATTCTGAATCAGTCATTTCAATTGACAAGACAGTATAGGTCCGCCACTTTGTGCTAGCGCGTTGTTAGTATAAATATTATTGTAAACAAAGGCTACATGTATTTTTAAAACTCAATATTCGTAGTAGGTGAAATGACGTTTGTTATTGTTACAATACAGGGCTGTCGAGTACATAAACGTGATACTAAAGCTCTGTAAACAGATGATCCACTGTTATAATGTGTACATGTACACACGCCGCCTTTGAAACAGCGGGTTCCCAGTTCGATTCACGCATCGGCAATGTTTGTTTATTTCTTTTATTAAATATAATAAAAATAAGAAAGACTAGACAGTAGGTTTATAAAACATCGATATGTCTCGTGGCATACTGACTGGAGAAACTCTTACAAACTTTTCGACGTAAATGTACGGACAGACGTACGGAACCTCAAGAGCAACGCAATATGCCCCGGGACCACAGTTTCAAGTCTCATCCGACAGACCAGTGGGATGGAAATACTATGTTAGTATTGTTCACGTCTATGGAGAGGTTTGAACCCACAACCTCCGGAATGGAAGTCAGGTGTTCTAACCGCTAGGCCTCAACCCATCCAAACAAAGGCATGTAAACAACGCCAGGATAACGTGGTCGAATTATATTTTATTAGTTGGCATAAACCCGCTGTATTCAAGTTAAATTATACACGCAGACATGCCATGTGATTTTGTACTAGATAGATGTGCGATGTCTCATGAAACATATTGACAACATTTATGATATGTTCCGTAAATGACGTGGAAAGTTGAGTAAATGTTTAGAGTAAATGCCGCATTTGCTATGAAAATTTCGTCAACTTTCGACGTCATTTACAGAAAATATCACAGTTGCTGTGAATATTTCACATGACAAATGGCATGCCGAGGTAGAAAATCACATGGCTCGTCTCAGAAGTTGTATTGAGCGAAAAAACACGACCCATCGATATAGCCGCCATATGTTTAGTGTCCCATCACAATTCACACATACAGCTCAGTTTCGTACTGGATATGAATGTAATGAAGCATTGGAAAATTGGTTTCTCGAATAGTGGGCGCATACCCTATTTAATGACCGTGGTGCCTCGGGGAGTAGCAAGCTAATGAACATATCGTCAGTTTAAACATACATATCGATGGTCTAGTAACATAAGGTCGTAACTGCTATGCTAAAGCATAGCACTTACGACCTTATGTTACTAGACCATCGATATGGTACAGAGGCTTATTTGCTAGCCATTCTGCCGTTTCCCACCGGAGTGCGTTTGTCAAATTTAGGTCTGGTACCGCACCCATGAAGCTGCAAACTAAGCTGTTCCATTGCCTGACGTCCGATACTGACCTGCTGTGATATTTTTAAAAGCGAAGGAAAAACATTTTATATTCGTAATGCCTACATAGTTCAGTACTCACATGTAAAATATGTTTTTAATTGTTTCCTGCAAATGAAGCGCAATTTTACAAGTGTAAAATAATGTAATTTGTTGTTTGTTTTTTGAGAGAACTGTATGTTTATTAATGTTGTGCAGATATCGGTGCTAATCACTTCACCTCAGATCTGATCTGGGTTGATTTTGTATACGTCCACTACATTGCATTTGCAATCATTTTTCTTTGATCACATATTAGTATATCAGTTTTATTTATGTTTTAGGCAATATGCCACGATTAGCACCGGCAGCTCAGCGTTTATGTTTTAAGTGTATTTACATCCGTGTCAGGTTGTTTATAACCTATACAACTAGTGTAAATCTGTGCATGTTTATTATTCTCATGCCCCGCACCATTTGGCGTTCCCAATGATTATTTTAACGAGGATAAGCGCACTGGAAACGCCAAATGCAGGTGAGTTAATCGTTGAAATTGTATGTCTCCATATATCACATGCACTCACACTCAGCCCTTTTCACGGTCTGACATACCGGCATCGTGCGATAGGAGAATGAACTAGCTAGGTTAAATTAACCGCCTCATTGCCTCCTTCATTTAATGCACATATTTCGACTGTATGGCAGATATTGGTAAATTCGGAAACAAATGGGCCAACGGTCATTGGCCCGACACTTTTTGGGCTCCGGCAAATGCACGGGTTTGGAAGGTCCTCGAGCCAATTCCTACCCTTAAATACAAGATTAATAAAAAAAAGTTGCTGGAGGTGAGTGGACGAGTTCAACAATAGGTAAACCAGGTGTATTATCATAAGCCTCATGTTCGTGTATAATAAATACATGATGGAGTGCACGTTATTATTTACAAACAAATATCTTAGTTTTTGTAAATATCTTTTTGCAAGAAAAAACATACATCTTCTTAGGTAAAAAATCACTTGGCGTGTCTCATTTATCTATAGCTGTAATGTATGTTCATGATTGCACAGTGCACAAACAAGTCGTGGATAATAGAACACCCATATACCTGGTTACAGCGGAACCTCACTAAACTGGACACCAACACATTTGTACTTTCATATGTTTCTTTGCAATGTATCTCTAATATTCTGTTTCTGATAAAAAGAAAAGAATACAAATCTTAAACGGACTGATCATATAATATATAGTATGTGGCTGTGACTGGAGACATTGGGCTAATGGGATTTGTGAGCAGTGCAGCTCCTGATCAAATACCACACTCATGTAGTCTGATAACGATCTGATTAGGCAAACAATTTTACTTCAAACAGTATTGCTCTTTCGACCAGCGAAAATGCAGATCAGCCTGTGCTTCAGCTTCACCCCTTGCAGCGTTTGACACAGACCGAAACATATGAGAGATACATTAATAACATTTGGAAAAACATGTTCCAAAGGTCATTATGTGCAAGGTGCTATATTCCGCGATGTTTGCCTGCAGGTTAATGAGACTGGCTCTGGGAGAGTGGGACAAAGATCGACAGGACATGCTGAAGGTCCACCAAGCGTACATACACTACCTTCGTGCCACGTCAAGGAAGGTGGGTGTACTGGGCGTCGGTGAATGTGTGTCTTGGGTTGTAATTGATTGTCGTTGGCTCAGAAGAAAACATTTCTGACCATCAGGGTCTAGACTGTTCACCAGACAGTAGCTTTCTGACACGAACATTAATTGATTGATGTATTAAATGGCAAAAAAACAATGTGAAAATGTTTAACGTCCCAGCAACAACTAAGGACCATTGGTTTGAAGTCAAATCTGAAATATCAGTGAAATGAAATACATGTACTAGGAAAGAATGTGTTCATGCCTATGGTGGGATTTGATTTATTGGTGTTTAACGGCCTATTTGTTTCCCAGCCAAGGTCAAAAGCGATAGGGCCTCGGTTTCAAGTCTCATTCAAATACGGGTGGGATGGAATGACTATTTCAAGCATATGGCGGGGATTGGAATACTGGAAAATCGCTGACCAGTATCCGTGAAGTTTAGAGGTACGACTGTAATCTTTATTTTTATTTTTATTTTATTTCAAAGACGATTGGATAAGAATCTACTACCATAACAAACCTAAATATTCGGACACTATTTGTTTGGGTAAACAACCAAAACAAACTGCACCCAAATATGAGACACGCCATGTGATTTTGTACATAAGAACATGTGTGATTTTTCATGAAATATCTTTACAGAAACTGTGATAATTCTGTAAACTACGTCGAAAGATGCCGACATTTTCATAGTAAATGAATTAATTCCGCATTTGCCATGGAAATTTCATCAACTTTCAATGTCATTTACGGAAAATATCGTAAATTGTGTAAATATCAGGAGATATGGCACATGTTCTAATGTACAAGATCACACAGCGTGTCTCATATGTACATTGTCATTGTGATACACCAGTACAACCATACTAACCCTAACTACTGCCACAATCTTTCTAGAATAAATCCTGTAATATGTGTTTGTTTGTTTGTTGGGGTTTAACGGCCTATCAACAACTAAGGTCATTTAAGGACGGGTCATTGGGTTTCGTACTCAATCCCATATATTACCTGTACAAGTACGTGTACAAATGGGGGGAAAATCACAAAATCAGAACTGAATATTTACAATAAACAAGAGCTCCGCAGAGCAAAATGTCCCGCATTGCGCAGTTTGATAGTACATAAGGAGCTTTTAATAACCCGAGCAACATGGGCTTTCTGTAGAATGATGCGGGATGTTGTTACAAATGCATGTATGGAATATTAAAGCATAAACTGAGCGTTAACTTTTCCAAACACGGAAATTTCTAAGTCAGCGACCTTGACCTTGGTTTGGGTTAGCGGGCACCATGGGCTTTCTGTAGAATGATGCGGGATGTTGTTACAAATGCATATGGAATATTAAATCATAAACTGAGCGTTAACTTTTCCAAACACGAAAATTTCTCTAAGTCAGTGACCTTGACCTTTGGCGTTAGCGGGCATCATGTAGTATGATGCGGGATGTTGTTACAAATGCATGTATGGAATATTAAAGCATAAACTGAGCGTTAACTTTTCCAAACACGGAAATTTCTAAGTCAGCGACCTTGACCTTTGGGGTTAGCGGGCACCATGGGCTTTCTGTAGAATGATGCGGGATGTTGTTACAAATGCATGTATGGAATATTAAAGCATAAACTGAGCGTTAATTTTAACAAACACGGAAATTTCTAAGTCAGTTTCTATGTCAATGCATGTATGGAATATTAAAGCATTCCATTGAGGGAAACAGAAGTTACAATGAATTAACCTGAGCGCTAAGTTTTAGAAACAGAGCTAAACGCAAAAACTTAACGTTGAATGCATGTGAAAAGTAGGTCAATGAACCATGAAAAGTAGGTGAAGGTCACATGTGTGAGATGGTTACACCACAGTGTTGATGTATACCAAGTATGGAGGTCGTAGGAGTTATAGTTTTCTGGAAACTGAGCTAAACGCAAAAACTTAACGTGAAATGTTGACGCCGCCGCCGCCGACGGAAAAGCTATGCCTATGTCCCGCTTCTGCTAAAGCAGGCGGGACACAAAACTATACATTCAGTCCTGAAATCAGAATAATCCTGATCTGATGCCAGGTCCTCGCCACACCAGGCAAAGAGTATGGTAGAGGTCTGTAGTGGTGAAAGGATTATATTTAAATGTTCAAGCTACCCAGTTTGACAAGTTGAAAATCCACGTTGGGCATCAAATGTCACGGAGCGAGAGGACTCGAACCCGGGACCTTTGGTTTACCATACCAGTACTCTACCGACTGAGCTAACCAGGCACAGATGCACACTTCCTCCCCATAGTGACCTACATAACAACCATGACATACTCCTCCACCAAATTGAAATTCCTTCACGAATTCCATACTGTTTGGGACAGTGATCGTCTGTGGAACGAGTATTTATCCGTCACGGTCCCACATCGGGTGCCAAATGTCACGGAGCAAAAGAAAAGTGTACCGGGCCGCAGGACTCGAACTAAGGATCATACCAGTGCCCTACCGTCTGAGCTAACTAGGCATAGATACACACCTCTCCATAGTGACTTCCCGTAATAATCCTAAATATTCGGACACCATTTGTTTTGGAAAACCCCTATAAAATAGGGGTTTCCCAAAACAAATTGTATCCACATATATTATTAATGTAATAAACCAGTCCAGTACAACCATACAAACACTAAACATTTGGATCACATGGCTTGCCTCACATGGCAGCGACTGGAGAAATGGGGCTTATGGGATTTGTGACCAGGTAGCTCCTGATCAAATTGAACACTCCTGTAGCCTGATAGCGATCTATATTGATTGTTAGAAGCTTAACGGGCGTTTCATTGATGGACTTGCGAACAGTGCAGCTCCTGATCAGACTGTGCGGCTGATCAGGATCAACACTGGTCGCCAAACCCATAAGCCCCATTTCTCCAGTCAGTTATAAATGTGGCACTGACTATAGAAATGGGGCTTATGACGTTTCTGGTCTGTCTAGATCCTGATCTTATAGCACATTGCTGCAGTCTGATATGGATGTACACCGTTTCTTAGAAGCGGGAGAAGTTGATCTGGGGCCACACTGGTCGCAAAACTTATAAAAGCCATGTCTCCAGTCACAAATAATTAATGTCTTCTGAAGCCCGTTTTTCACACCTATTTAAAAATTGAAACCACTATTTCTTTTTCAAGGTTATTAATTTGAAGCATAATTTAACATTTGCCTCATGAAATTCGATCATTAAATAAAGATGCTCTATATCTGTTTTTGTTGCTTGTTACATTTTTGTCACAAATGTGGTGTACAGAGATCATAATTTATGAGACACGTCATGTGCTCTTGTCTTGTACCCAAGAAGGTGTGCGATTTTTCATGAAAAATATTTACAGAAACTGATATTTTCTGTAAATAACTTCGAAAATCAAAAGCGGAATAGAATTCCACATACGGTATGTAAATTTCATCCACTTTCGACGTCATTTACAGAAAATATTGTGACTGTTGTAAATATTTTTCCTTCTTAGGATGAAAATCACACGACATCATATAGGGATATTTTGGTTTATCACAAAGTGAATATTTTTATCACGACAATGCATATGTTCTCCCCGATCTCCAGTCACCAAATCACAGATGAACATCGCGGCGATGAAGATCCTTGTGAACTTTGCCATTCGCTGCCTCCACGAGCACCACTGGACACACATCGGGAGCTCCCACTTGTAGAATGGCCACACTCAAGCCACCAATAGAATGGCCACAAAATTCAGGAAGTTCCGCGTGAAAGAGGTAGGTACGCCAAACAGGGGTCATCTGTGGCTGTGACTGGAGAAATGGGGCTTATGGGTTTTGCGACCTGTAAAGCTCCTGATCAAATAGCACTTGTGTAGCCTAGATAGATACATGGCAGGTATTTCATTGATGGTTATATAATATAGTGGCGAACAGTGCAGATCCTGTGGAAGTACAGGCTGATCTGGATCTACACTGGTCGCAAAACCCATAAGCCCCTTGATAATAAAAAAAACTTTAACAGTTTTGCCTTACAAGTCCTCAGTGACCTTGACCTTGGGTCGTATGCAAAACAAAGCACTATCACTAGACATTTACTTAGTTTATATTTAAGGGTAGGAATTGGCTCGAGGACCTCCCAAACACGGGCATTTGAGCTCAAAAAGTGCTGTTTGCCCGTTCATTTCGGCATTTACTATTATCTGTGATA
>CM055268.1:124070230-124092549 GCA_029237695.1 Conchocele bisecta | reverse complement strand
TGTTTTGTAGTTTTATAATTAATTGTCGTAATTACATGCTATATGGAGTCTAGATGTATCTCCCAGTACTTAAGAATACATAGAGAGACTACTGTCTGTTTCACGAAACCTGCTCAAACTTTACGACTATGTATACAATGCAAAAACAATGTATATTTTTTAGATAATATAAAGTTTTTCAATATGTAATGAACCTTCTTCTTTTCGTGAAATTTGGTCCAATATTGATTTTATTGCGAAAAGAAATGTCCCCATGTTAAATCCCCGTAGATATCTTCACAGAGTGAAGATGTCTATGGGGATTTAACATTGGGATTTGTTTTTCTAATTTCAAAAATAGTGGACCGATTTTCAAAATAAAAATTGAACTTTTCTTTTCTCAGTTATATCATTTTAAAGCTATCTAGCCAGGTTTAGGAGTCAATTTCCAATTTTCGATTTTTTACTTCTCCCAGAGCTCCTCCACCTCCTTTTTCCCCATGTTAAATTCCCATAGATAAATTTTTCGTAATATAATCAATATAAATTTTAATAAAACTTAATATTATCGAAAAAAAAATTTGTTTTTGCGCTGTTTATATGGCCGTAGAATTTGGGCAGGTTTCGTGAAACAGACAGTAGTGTTAACTGTGCGTACACTGATGATGTGGTAACGGTCTATTCGTAACATGATGATCTACTGTTTCTTTCGCGTAAGCTTGCCCACATTTTTCTGTCATTTAAACATTGTAAATCAATATGTTGACCACTATTAATTTTTAGCCAAATTTTAGAATGAAACTATGTTTTATTTCGCGAAATGTGGTAAATATTCATTGTATTACAAAAACAAAAGTTTCCCAATGACATTTAAAACAAATCGTTTTCCAACTCCTTCAGTTGTCGCATTAATTTTCACAAACTAGAAAAGAAGTATATTTGACCGTTATTTCAAGTTCGACGTATAATACAGTACGTTTTTATCATATTTTTTATATTTGTGTCACGGTTGGTATGTACACGAGGAGCTCATGTGTATCTGCACGGTTAGCTCAGTGGACATAGCAGTGGTACTGCAAACTAGAGATGCAGAGTTCGAATCCTCGGCTGTGGACACATTTATTTCACATTATCACATCTTTGATACATTTTCGAGTTTTGTTTCTGCATTTACACAACACATGGGCAATGTATGCACTTGAAGATGTGATAACACAGTTACATCACGTTCCTCCGCAAGTACCATCGATAATCTAAACTTCAGCATATGCTCGATAAATGTAAATTCATGAATTGAAATTTGCAGACAATTCTAAATTTGCACTTACGAACATTTTAGTCGTACTAAGTTTAGTGAAACGGGCCCCTGATACGTGTACCATACAAATGGAACACGGCTACTGATGTCTAGGAAAATGCAAACACACCGTATGTATTAATATCTCCCACAAGTCCGTGGTATCAAAGCGCCCATTATTGCCATCTTGAACACCCTGCTCAGCCTGTTAAATGTTCCTGACGGAAGCTTTTTACCGGCACCCAGGCTACATCCATGTCATATGAATGCGATATAGAAAACCTGTGACAAGTTAGCGCTGGAAATACACACAGCTTTTATGCAATGATAAAAGGAGAAATTCTAAGGGCACCGGCTTTCAAAAGCTATCCATGGATAGGAGGAAATAGATGCGTACAAACAGAGAGACGATGTGATGAGGTTATGAGAAAATAGGGCTTACGCTACACGTGGGAACAGTAGAGGAAAATGGCGAATGTATGCAGAAATGACGTCTAAATTACATGAACGCTAAAGCCCATCTACGATGTTTGAGCCCGTATGTATTTGGGGTTCTTCATTGTGCGTAATGTGTTGTTTACTGAGCAGGTTCTTAAAATGTTTGATGTTGTTAGTCAAATA
Source organism: Conchocele bisecta (assembly GCA_029237695.1). NCBI lineage: Eukaryota > Metazoa > Mollusca > Bivalvia > Lucinida > Thyasiridae > Conchocele > Conchocele bisecta. Next base: position 124,090,652 of record CM055268.1, on the reverse strand, counting down.
TTCATACGCAGTTACTCATTTTTGTATGGGAACAGTGACATGGGGTTTATGACATTTGTGACCAGTGTAGTCGCGGATCAGACTGAGCAGTCTGATCCGCGACTACACTCTTGCTCATTAAGACAGTGAAACAGCCGAGATACTCTAACAAACACTATAGATCGTAATCAGTTTGCAGGAGAGATCTAGCAGAGCTAGAGCGAGACTGGTCATATATACCATAAGCCGGCGGGACAGATAAGTATCATGGATATAGAAAATACCAAGCTACTGTATTTTGATATCAAGGTAAAAAGTTGAGGCTAGGAAACGCGTAGGAATTCCGAGGCTCGCCGACGAATTCCTACCGTTTCCGAGCCGTGTCTGATAAACTTCATATCAGCATACACTAGCTTGGTATTATATTTACCAGAAAAGTTTTGTGCCACAGAATGAGCAAATGTGACATGATTGCCGTTGAAAACAACGCGGGCTCGTTTACCTTAGCGTCATTACTCTGACGTCATATGGGTAACGTCATGTGACGTGTGTTTACCAACTAAACGTCAGCAAAAGTAGTTTTGAAGCCGTTGTTACCCGGATGTACGTATCTAGTTAATGCAGGAGACGACATGACATAGATGATATTCTATCGTACATTTTGAATAGTGGGAAATAATACACGAGTGTGTGTCGGCTTCCGCGTAAGCAACGAGTGAGCGTAGCGAACGAGAGGCTTCCACGGACGCCGATGGACACGAGTGTATTAGTTCCGCTATTCAAACATGTACGATGGAATATCCTATTTATTACACTTCCACGGCGGATATATATGCACATTTAGTCTATTTTTGAGATTATAATCAATGAATTGTGATGTGCGCCTGAATAGTTTTGACGTTACGTTGTGTGACGTCAAATGTGACGTCATGTAAACTTTTTGAAATCCAAATTACGCAGCTGTTTCTATTAGCTAGATACATTTGAGTGCATGTTTGGGATGTGTTCAATCACATTAACATTCTAGATTAGTAGACACCCTTTTCAAATTTTCAAATAACTTTATTTTGACTGTAATCAAAATTAAACATTTTGCATGGTAGCTCGTGGTTTCCAAGAAAACGGGCGCGCAATTACGGGTGTTCTCCTCACGGTGTATTATTTGTAAGGAGTTGATTACGGGTTTTCTTTTCTCACAGCGAAACCATGCAAATAATTTGCAAGAGTGTAATCAAATATTGTAAGTAGTAAACGTGTACTTGAATGAAGCGAATTGATAGTATAAGCCTGAGCTGTGCTACAGCTCCGGCTCAGCCAATCAAACTGCTTGACAGCGAGTTGAGATTGCCACTAGATGTTCAGATTACGATTAAATTGTCTGTCGTGACGCACAGGACGGGTATAAATGTAGGTTTGATCAAATGTTCGATTGGAAACAATGTTTTTTTTATGCAAAATGTTTCTTTACGGGCCGGGACGACGTAAAAGTCTATGTTGAACCCGATGTTTACTCCGTTATATAGCAGTGTTGGAAATGTGTCCGATCTTTTACGACCTAGCAATAATGCTAATGTTGTTAAAACAAAACAATCGATAGCTCGAAAACGCGTTGACATAACGCATCGGGGAATATATCGTTGCGGAGTACTAGCATTGTCCCAACTTCTGCAATAGGTGCCAATGATATAACTCGGTTGACGTTTTGTGAGAGTCCGTTGTCTCGAGGCCGTCCGGGTTCGGCCTATTAAAAACTTCTGAACTTTTCATACGGAGTCTATATGGAGGGAGTAAAAACATGTTTAACTTCTTTTTTTAATTGATGCTTTTAGGCATATTTAATGTATTTATAGACCTCGGTCCGTTACTTCAACCTGTGGTCACAGCCACATATTATTCCACGGGTAAAACATTGTTGCACGGGTAATGCACATAGAAGCATTGCGGGTGTTTCGTTGATGAAATGGCGTACAGTGCAGATCCTGATCAGACTGTGAGGATCTGCATCTACACAGGTTGCAAAACCCATAAGCCACATTTCTCCAGTCACAGCCACATATCGCCACACTCACGATTGGTAGCTCACGATTAACACATCCAATATGCGAGATGGGTGACATCCACGTATATATATACGTAATTATGATCACTTCATAACCACTCCTGTCATTTTATCTGAAACAAACAAAAACATAGTTCACGTTAATTTTGTCCACTGCAAAATACAATACAGTGAAACCACTCTAAAGTGGAACCACTCTGAAGTGCCCATGGTGTCCGGTTTAGAGATGGTCCACTGTAATTCAGACATATGCGGCTGTGACTGCAGAAATGGGGCTTACGGGTTTTGCGACCAGTGTAGATCCAGATCAGCCTGTGCATCCGCACAGTCTGACCAGGATCTGCACTGTTCACCATTCCATCAATGAAACAGTTGTATGTACATATATGCATTTATTAAACCAGTGTATATGCAAAGCTCACCCTTAGAATGCGAGAAACGAAATTTGTTGTCTGCTGTTATTTCATCATTTGTCTTTCTCTCTCATTAAAACATGGTTTGTCAGTACTTAAGAATCATTTCCATTGTAAAATGACTCTAAAAATGCGGTCACACTATATTTATATTGATAACAATGGAAAATGAAAGAAAAATAAGCAGACGACAAAATTTAATTCGGTATTTTACGGGTTAAATGCAATCAGTCGAAGATTAACGTTATACAGTGGAACCTCTATAAACCGGACACCCCGGGAACATCCCTTATACAGTGGAACATCCCAGGGTGTCCGGCTTAGAGAGGCTCCACTGTGAAACACGTATATACCTACTTCAAGACACGCGCTGGTGCTTTGCGATCATGAACATACATTATCATCGCAGAATATTTTAAAATATATCAAAATTAAGCACATCTTACTTGTCTCTGTGTTCGGTTTAAAGAAGTTCTACTGTTACAATACAAGCCACCCTGAAGTACATCCGTCTGGTATAAGTAGATTTCCTGTTCTGAATAGAATCTGCTCTTGAACGTCTTCCTTTCAAACTAGGGTCGGAACATATATATCCCCTTTATAACGCATAGAATACACAGAAGCTCACAACATGCTTGTGAACTGATCCTGTGTTTTGTTAGGTCTGGGTTTATTGTATTTTAATTCGAATTCTGTGAGGTCCCTAGGGTGTCCGGTTTAGAGATGGTCCAATGTAAATCAGCCATATGTGGCTGTGACTGGATAAATGGGGATTACGGGTTTTGCGACCAGTGTAGATCCAGATCCGCACAGTCTGATCAAGAGCTGCACTGTTCGCCATTCCATCAAGGAAACATTCGACACAACAATGCATTTATTAAACCAGTGTATATGCAAAGGAAACTCTTATAATGCGGGAAACGAATATTGTCGTCTGCTGTTATTTCATCATTTGTCGTTCTCTCTCATTAAAAGTAGACATTAAAACACGGTTTGTCATTTCCATCGGAAAGTCACACTATGTATATTTTCATAAAAATGGCGACACAATTAAATTTATTTAGCATTGTATGGGTTAAATGCAATCAGTTGAAGACTAACCTTATAACCGGGTATGAAAGGTGTTCGAGCCAATTTCCACCCTTAAATATAAGCCGAACAAACGAACGAACTAACCTTATAACAATATAACCATCCGTCTGGTATAAGTAGATTTCCTGTTCTGAATAGAGTCTGCGGTGAGCTGAATATATCAATGTAGAACGTAGTTTGTATGGAGGCTGTTTAGACTTATATAAAGTATTGATATAACATACATGTACATGTATAAGTTGCCCGCGTAAGAATCTCATAAGTAGACAAACTCGTTTTCCTTTATAGTTAGTCATGAACGCAGTTTAACAAAACGTTACCATTCAGAATTCTATTCCGCATTTGCTATGAAAATGTATTCATCTTTTGACGTCATTTACACAAACATCACAGTTTCTATAAATATATCTCACGAACTAGATGGCCGCGGCCTGCATGTCGCGCCCGCCGAGGCTTTGATAGTATACCGAAAAACTTTAACCTCGGACGCACATACTATATTGCTCTGTCGCCAGCGAGCGCGACAAAAATAGCAAATTATCTTAGGTACAAACTTACGGAGCCCCGCAGGGGAAGTACAATTCTTTTTTTTATTAATTCGTTCCCACAAAATAACAATTCGTTCCCTCAATTTAGCAATTCGTTCCCACTAAATAACATCGTGGGAATGAATTGTTATATTGTGGGAACGAATTGTTAATTCGAGGGAACGAATTGTTAAATTGAGGGAATGAATTGTTATTTCGTGGGAACGAATTGTTATTTCGAGGGAACGAATTGTTATATCGTGGGAACGAATTAATAAAAAATAATCCATGTCCCCTGCGGGGCTCCGTACAAACTCGCATCTCGTGTCTCGTATCAGGTTCTGCAAGCAAACGGTTTACCGGACTACTTTTCCACACTGGGCAAGTTACGGTAATACATGTACTAGGTATATTCATACCTACATATACAGACCGCAGCAGAACCTGTCAAACCAAACGGTCGATAGTTTACGAGTATAACCGAGTGTTATCGAACATATCCGGGTGTTACCGGCGGGTGTCGGCTATGGATACGTAAATAGAGGATCTTACACGAGTGATGATTAAATATGATATGCAACAAACTTAATATGGACAACCGGTGTGGATACAATGACGCAGGGTCGAGCGTTTTATAGAAAATAAGAATAGACTAGTAACCCGGAAACTTTGTGTCTATTCACCAGATAGGAAGACCCAGCATCCATGGGTCTCCCATTTCCGTGCCACAATGTTGTGACACGTGATACTGACCATTGATACCATGGTAACCGTAAACGGGGCATTGTTCGTGGGTTTGTGGGCCGTAATCTAATGCTATCTGTTACATATTGTTAAACTGCATCCGGGTTATTTGGAAGTTCTTTTGTAATCACCTCGTTTCTACCGGTGTCGGGTTTATATTTTCACTTAAACAAAAATGTGAGTTTTACATCAGCAAGCTTGTGAATGTCGCCCGATGTTATGTTAATTTTTTTTTCATTTTCGATCTCTTGTTGAAAACGTGTTTTGACATCGCTCGAGAATTGGAGACAATTGTCATGTGCTGCTGAAACATGTTTAAGTTAAAAACTATATTAAAAATGAAACGCATTTTAAGGGTTGCAATAGCTGTCAACTATAATTCCGCTATGAAAATATACGACATATGGACCCGAGGTTTCTAGTCTTATCTATACTCATCTGAGTATATGACGCCAGGCGTCTGCCATCAGATCTGTATACACGTGTACATATCTATTTACTAATAGAAACAAGTGATTGCATTTTAGCCGTGCGTGTCTAGGGCCTTTGACAAGCGACACAGTGTCATGTTTATTACATGTACTATATCTACAACAACATGTTATTTTCGATCATATACATGGAATCAAAAACTTGACGCTCAAGCAACCAATATATCTGCGTCACTGCTGACGCGAATTTATGTCTGTATTTTATGTAAAAGCTGAACAAAACACCTATCCACGATTTTACTTGCCCAGGTAAAACCAGAGAAAAAAAACCTCGTTTTAATGATATTTTTGGAGAGGTAATAACTCTGGAACCCTGTACCCATTTGTCAATGTAAAATCGTACTATATGTTGGGTCTCATAATTGTGTAGATGCTCCTATCTATTATGAACAATTTTATCCACCAATTTATATAAAACCACATGCAATGTCGTAAACCATGACTTAATGCAAATTACAATTGCTATGTAATGTTTGTCAATATATGTAGTCTGATCCGGCTATGCTGAATGCGCAGTCTGATCTGGAGCTACGTTAGTTGCATACATCGTAAGGCACATTTTCCCAGCCTACAGACAACATATATGCTCGTGGCTGACCAAAGAATAACCATATTACCATATACATTCGATCGTTTTGTTTGATGTTCACCCTACGAACACTGGCTAAAAAGTGATTTTAAACTTCCCGCTGACATCATATTCACATCATAACAATTCAAGTCTCGCGAGACTTGCCAAAACATATACCAGATTTACCCACCGATAAGACAGCAATATTTGTATATACGTTGTAACGACAAATGTATTAATTATCCACAGACAACTCACCTTGAAAAGACCAGGGGCCCGTTTCACGAAACTTCGTATGACTAAAATGTTCGTAATTGCACATTTAGGATCGTCTGGAACTTTCAATAAATGTAAATCCAATACTTGTTTACAATAAAACATTGTTAATGTGAAATTTACACACTATCATAATTTTGAACTTACGAACATTTTAGTCGTACGAAGTTTAGTGAAACGGCCCCCTGGGACTCGTTTCACTAAAGCACGTACGATAACAATGTTCGTACGAAGTTTAGTTAACAACACATCAACGTGGGTCACCAATGCTGTCATACATGTATACTACATTTTCTACAGTATCACAGCCCAGGGTGTCCGGTTTCGTGAGGTTTCACTGTAAATCGGGTATGTTATCATTCCGTGCCATGGTTGTTTGTTTTGCGATCATGAACAGACAATAACACCTGAGATAAATGACCAAGAAACTCATGAAACATAATATCACAGATGATATTTTGGTGATCGGTTTAGAGAGGTTCCACTATAAATCGGTTATTTCATCATTCTGAGCAATAGATGTGTGCTTTGCGATCATGAACAGACATTATTACCTGAGATAAATGACCAAGAAACTCAGGAAACATAAGATCACAGATGGTTTCTTAGTGTTCGGTTTAGAGAGTTTCCACTGTACATAACAGTTACTGCAAAAGCTCCAGCTGTGTACAACAGAGCCCCATGTATTGACTGGTGCTGCAGTCCGCGCCGGCGTAAAATGTTTCACGTCGAAATATGCACCGGTTTCCTAACGAGATCCTACTTAGCTCCGCTTAAAGAGCTCTCACTTAGACGCGTTTTTTTTTTTTCTTCTAGTAACCGGCGCAGGTACTAGACAAAAATGTGTTGTTATCCCATCAACACGGTGCGTATGTGGCGTGAAACACGGTGCCGTGAAACATTTTTGATATCCTGTCAATACGACCTGATCACTGTCTATGAATTTGTGCGGTGGCTGGTGTTATTTTTTCGCATCTTAAAGCCATTTGTAGGTGTTGACGGGATAAATAGAATAGTAGGTTAGTGCCGTGAATGGAAAAAATATCTGACGCGGCACGGAAACGGGATGTGCTCGGCAAAGCCTCGCACATCCCGTTTCCTAAGCCTTGCCAGATATTTTTCCCATTCACGGCACTAACCTACTATTCTCTATATATACGATTTTCTGCAAGTGCAGAATGATAATTCGTCAGGAATCCGACTCCAATTTCGACTTGAAACATTTTACGCCGGTGCGGAGTACAGCAACAGTATTATTGCATAAACTTGGCTTTTCGCAGTTTACTAACTCAGTGCGTTAACAGTCATGGTGTACTAATGTAATAAACATGCATACTACACTGCTACAGAACATAAGTTACTCGGTGATCAGCACAGCATTAGTAAATACAGTGAAACCTCTCTAAACCCGACATCCTGGGAGGTGCCCAGGTGGGAGGTGCCCAGGGTGTCCGGTTTAGAGAGGTTTCAGGTTTCAGGTATTCTATCATTCTGAGCCCGCATAGCTGTGTGCTATGCGATCATGAACAGACAGTATTACCTGAGATAAATGACCAAGAAACTCGGGAAACATAAGATCACAGATGATTTATTGGTGTTCGGTTTACAGAGGTTCCACTGTACATTAGAACCTCCCTGGGAGGTCCCCAGGGTGTTCGGTTTCGAGAGGTTTCTCTGTAGTTCATGCATGTGATCACCCCACTACATGTTCGTGTACATTTCAACCCTGAACATACATTATCCATGTAGACAGATGACAGTGAAACCCATCACATGATGAAATAACCGATTTACAGTGGAACCTCTCTAAACCGAACACCAATATATCATCTGTGATATTATGTTTCATGAGTTTTTTGGTCATTTATCTCAGGTGATATTGTCTGTTCATGATCGCAAAACAAACAACTATGGCACGAAACGATAACATACCCGATTTACAGTGAAACCTCACGAAACCGGACACCCTGGGGACCTCCCAGGGTGTCCGGTTTAGAGAGGTTTCACTGTAATACCGGGCACATACATGTAATACGTATGTGGTTGTCACTGGAGAAATGGGGATTATGGAACTTGTGACCAGTATAGATCCTGATCAAATAGCATACTCCTGTAGGCTGATAATGATATAAAGCGCTTGTTACAAGCTAGACGGGTGTGTCATTGATGATGGAATGGCGAACAGTTTAGATCCTGATCAGACTGTGCGGGTGGACATACACAGCTCGCAAAAACCCATAAGCCCCATTTCTCCAATCACAGCCACATATTTTCTAACACTTATGTTGATTTAATATGACAGATATTAAACGTATTGACTAGTTTCATACGTAGCTCGGCTTAGCCTCGTTTTTTTGCATGAAATGAGTTAACAATATTGAAAGTATTGGAAACAGAAAAGCAGAAGTTACGTGCAACAGCATCAGTGCCATGCATATCCAACATCAACCCATCCCGCAGTCCACGTATATTAAACACGATACATCCAGAAACTCTACACACTGCGTCAAACCCCAAGAATGTCCATCCAATAACACACTCAACCACTAACTGGTATAATGTCTTCATTATTCACAGCTTTATACATTTCTCAAATAATCACCATAGACATATTGGAACAATGCGGGTAAACAATTCAAATGCTGGTTTTGTTCATACTAGAATAGGCGCTATGTCATAGCATTCAGGCATTTTGAAAGAGGCTGGCGAGAGACTATTTTCACCTACATGTATTTTGACCGTGATAATGTAGGTGGCGGCGATGTTGTATCGCGCCCCGCAAACTGATACTAAGGTTGCATAAAACAATATTGGATGTAACGGATATATATTTACCCCGTCAACACAGTGCGTATGTGCCGTGAAACACGTTGCCGTGAAACATTTTTGATATCCTGTCAATACGACCTAATAACCGCGTATGAATATATGCGGTGACTGGGGTTACTTATTTTGCATTTTAAAGCCATTTGTAGATGTTAACGGGATAAATAGAATAGTAGGTTAGTGCCGTGAATGGTAAAAATATCTGGAGCGGCTCGGAAACGGGATGTGCTCGGCAGAGCCTCGCACATCCCGTTTCCTAAGCCTTGCCAGATATGTTTTCCCATTCACGGCACTAACTTACTATTCTCTATATATTTGTCGGAATTAAATTTGAAAAATTCACATAACATAATAAAGAAATCACTGCAAGGGCAATTTTTACAAAACTGGAGTAGCCAGTTAGACACGTCTTCTAAACGCATAAACTACCGACTTTTTAAACATAATAATAAACTTGAACCTTACCTCACGCTCCTGCCGGAAAATTCACGTCTCATTTTATTCCGACTCAGGACCGACAACCATCGTATGCCTGTAGAAACTGGCAGATGGCATAACTCACTGTTCCGTATGCGGATCGTAAATGTACTTTGTGCCAGATAAGGAAATAGGTGACACACTCCACTATTTACTTCTGTGCCCATTTTTCCGACAATCACGTATAAGACTCATACCATACAGATTGTATAGACGTCCAACATTGTGCTTTATCAGGTAACCTACCATGTATTGACCGAATACGGACTAACTGATAACATATTGTTGTATCAGGCATTGACGTGATATAAATCGGTTACAACGAAGTGAAAACTGTCGTTCCATTGGTCGGGTGACGTCACGTGACGTTACCGAATGACATCAGTGTAATGACGCAGCGTAAACAAGTCCGCATTCTGTCCATATATACGACGTCATCTGTGGTCATTTTCGAGCATAAAACGTTACCTGATTAATAGAATACCAGGCTAGTGTATTTTGATATCAAGTTTATCAGGCTCGGCTAGGAAACGGTAGAAATTCCTCGGCAAGCCTCGGAATTCCTATGCGTTTCCTAGCCTTGCCTGATGAACTTAATATCAAAAGACACTAGCTGGTATTCTCTATGTTCTCAGATCAGCTGACGACCACATCGATACAATTGTTAAAAAATGTTTCCCCCTTTTTGTTTTGCTAGAGAAATATAATGAACCCAGTTTTAAACCCTTCGTGCTGAATTACACCTTGTAGTCTGCTGCTGATTATTATTATTTTATTTTAATCTCCATTTTATCTCAGTATAAAGCTTGGTCTGGCGGCACATTGGAGCCATTTCCAAATGGAGACGGTACTAATGTGTTGCCAGCCCTATTTTATTCAGAAAGACAAACTGTACGATAATAGCAGACGACAATGCTCGTTCTCCACATTCCACGGGTTACAATCACACACAATGCACATTATCAAATACTACCAAGTGCAGAAATGATATACATCCCGAGATAAATAACCAACCAGTTGTAACCCTTGTAACGCTGAACTTGATCTTGTCGTCTGCTGATTGTTATTTTCTTTTCTTTTTGATCAATATATTAGCTGTGTGGCACCAATTGACCAACCAGCATTCGGGAGGTTTTTTTCATTGACGCTTGTCATACAACTATTCCCACGCCCACAACATAACTATAGTCTGTTTCACGAAAGCTGCCCAAATACGGCCATATAAACAATTCAAAAACAATATTTTGTTCGATAATATTAAATTAAAGGATAATTTAAGAATTCGGTCAAATATTGATTTTCTTGCGAAAAATTGATTTCTCTATGGGAATTTAACATGGGGGAAAAAGAGGCAGAGGACTTGTGGGAGGAGTTTTTGGAAATTAACTCCGAAACCTGGCTAGATAGCTTGGAAATGATCTAACTAAGAAAACAAAAGTTAAATTTTAAAAATCGGTCCAGTATTTCTGAAATCCTAAAAAATTTCCCCATGTTAAATCCCCATAGACATCTTCACTCGTGAAGATGTCTATGGGGATTTAACATGGGGAAATTTTGTTTTCGCAATAAAATCAATATTTGACCAAATTTCACGAAATAAAAAGAAGGCTCATTCTTAAATTTTCCTTTAATTTAATATTATCGAAAAAAATATGATTTTTGAATTGTTTATATGGCCGTAAAATATGGGCAGCTTTCGTGAAACAGACTATAGATCATGTATGTCGTGCACGGGTAGACAGATATACTATATGTGTTATCGACGGTGGAGTGACACCTGGGAATATTTACAACACTTATTTACACACGTAGTGATCAAGATCTACACTTGTTTGTAAACATACACGATACCATAACCATGCTGTGATTTCAATGCTGGTCTGCTGTGCGGCGTAGACTTGGACCAGACAGCGAGGACTATGAACAGGTTCAAGCCTATGCTGGCTGTAAATCTAACTAGGTTCCATTTCCCCCAGTCGACGACGAATACATGTACGAATGACGGAGTGGTTCCCGTGCACGCACCTGTCTAGACAGGTGTTCCCTACGGTGTTCCGTTAAGGCCATCGTAATATCGCTATCGGGTCGATACTACGATAGTATGATACTACGATGACGATAGTACAATACTACGATGACGATAGTACGATACCACGATGCCGATAACGCGATACCACGATAGTACGATGACGATACTACGATATTATATCGTACTATCGTCATCATAGTATCGTTACTATCGTCATCGTAGTATCGTACTATTGTCATCGTTCTGTCGTGATCTCGTAGTATCGACCCGATAGCGATATTGCGATGGCCTTAACGGAACACTGTTTATCGTAGTATCGTACTATCGTCATCGTGCTATCGTACTATCGTCATCGTAGTATCGTACTATCGTCATAGTAGTATCGTAATATTGTCCTCGTAGTATCGTACTATCGTCATCATAGTATCGTACTATCGTCATTGTGGTATCGCCTTCCGGATGGACAGAATCGGTTACCGTAAATGTAAATAAAAACTAGAGCACGTGAATTGAATATAAAAGAAATAAACGGTACTCGATTCTTTGTGAAATTTATAAGTTTATTGTAAAGAACTTTCAGAGCACCCATAAAACACATATGACATCGTATTTGGTGCGCTACATATCATCAAAATCCGTCCGTTTGTTACGAAGATTTTAATGAAAAATCGACTGTAAAAATGACGTAACAAATTACGTCACGTCGAAAAATCGGGTTCGGGAACCACGTGATCACACACCTTGTTAATAGCGCAAACAAGAATTTCGGAAACAATATCAATTTTTCAAATATCTATCTTAAATACCTATTAAATGAAATTAAATCAATCTAATGACGATTATATGTATCAAAATACCGGCGAATTACCTCGTCATCCATTGTTTTGATGCGAATGCGCATGTCCATCCGGAAGGCGATACTACGATAGTACGATACTACGAAGACGATACTACGATGACGATAGTACGATATAATATCGTAGTATCGTCATCGTACTATCGTGGTATCGCGTTATCGTCATCGTGGTATCGTACTATCGCCATCGTGGCATCGTACTATCGTCATCGTAGTATCGACCCGATTGCGACCCTTAACGGAACACCGTAGATCCCATTGGTTTTCTACGATGTTGACGTCTATTTCAATATGACACATAATGTGCATATATTTATAGTAGTTAGTTATGTTTTTGAATCGGAACAGCATGTAAACTTGTAGCAGTATATACATCTTATTGTATAGTAATATGTTTGCGTGTATGTATGGCATGCCATGCCAAAATGACTATTTAAATTTAGAGATAATGACAATTATTTATTTGCTAATATGCACACTATTTCTACAACAAACAAACAAAAACATCATCGAAATTAACCCATCAAAATTGTCTCTTTGGGATGTAACTGAGAGCGGCGTAGACTCTGACCCGACTGCATAGATGTACAGACTGGCCAGAGCCGTCACCGTTCATAAAATCCGCTTTCCACGGCGCTTAGCATACACCCAAACATTAATTCTCACATATTTATACATGTTTGTTTACTGTCCCCATGCCTATCCCCCCCCCAACCCCCCGTCATTATATATGACATAAATACGTTACATTGCCAACCATGTCTACCCACCTACATAGATTACCAATTTCAGTCATGTTGTTACCTTGTAACCTGACTTTAAATAAAAGTATGTTCTGTTCTGTTCTGTTCTGTTCAGTACTGTCTGTCAACATGTTAAGGAAACACGGTTATCGCCCCTGATATCAGTGTGGAAATAATGCCAGTCAATACGTGGGGTAATGGTGAATGTATTTATTTTGCCAGAAAATATCCCAGATAATGTCCGATATAAAGAACAGTTTGTGCCTACTGAGTGGGCATGTACCTTTAAACTAGTTCACTATATTTCAGTTCTGCTGCCAGTGAACGTAATTGGGGCTGTGACTGGAAAACATTGGGCTTATGACTTGCGACCAGTGTAGATTGTGCAACCAGTGTAGACCCAGATCAGTCTGCGCATTCGCGCAGCCTGATCTGGGTCTACACTGGTCGCCATTTAGTCATTTAGTCATTGATGTATCCGTTACGCTTCAAAAACAGTATACATTACATGTACAGTCAAACCTATGTAAAAGGCCAGCCATGGGAAGTACTAAATCCGGCCTTTGTTCACAGGTGGTCGTTATTCGCAGGGTCATTTATATAGTAATTGTGCTATTGGGACATCAAAATCGTGGCCTTTACAGCCAGGTGATTGCTATTCAGAGTTGGTCTTTAGCACAGGTTCAACTGTATATCCATACCAGGCTATAAGCGTGTGTTAGCATATATATCAGAGGCTAGACTTGTACTTTCGATAGGAGAAACAATATACAAGATCCCCTACCTACGTTTATTGAACTACAAATCCCAGCACACATCTTTAAGAATGACTTACATAGCCTGCACACCCATCGTCAGTCTAATGTATAATATAATAAATACAGTAGAACTTCCATAAACCGTACAACATGGGGACCCCATTATTTAGATGGATTTCACTGTAATGTATTTCATTGTCGTTTCTGTTCATGATTACAATTGACAAAAATGCAGTGCTTAATTACAGTGAAACCTCTGTAAAGCGGACACCCTGGTTTAGAGAGGTTCCATTACATTAGCATGCCCTCCTCCGCTACCATAGCACGCACCACAACCTTGTCAAGGCACTGTGTTTCAGATATGCATACCAGAACAAATGTCTGGTATGGAAATTTGGTTCTATGCACAGGGATGGGCTGTGGCTGTGATGCAATATGAAATACATGCCTCCCATGCTGAAGGTTCCGAAACACACTTTCAAAGTATTTCCATCCCACGGGTCTGTCGGACAAGACTTTAAACTGTGGTCCCGTCCCTACACGGCCTTAACTGTCGCTGCATGGCACGTTATAAACCACATTCATTTAGTTGTATGCACGGTAGAGCATTATCATTGTACAACGAAAACCATTATGTTTCAGGAAGTGTGTTTCTTACAGGTAGCATAGTAATAGCTGAGAGGTATTACCCAATTATCCAGGACGGTATAGAGTAGCAGTATAAGTTACACCACGATTCGTCCGCACGTACGAGGATCTAACTTATTTATCACATCCTCATGCACATACCTTGCACACGAGCTGTGTTAATACAGAAACAACACCCGGAAATGTGTCAAAGATGTGATAATAAAACATAACCTCATTGAATGTGATGAAATACAATCGTGCGTTTGTTTAATACAGGTCAGTTACAGTGCATACATGTAAAACCATATCCATTTACTATTTGAGACGTGAACTGATTAGATACACGTAGTGCTACACGGGTACGACACGCCTTGCGATAATCACAGGTTGAAGTAACGGACCGAGCTCTATAAATACATTAAATACATGCGATAATCACAGGTTGAAGTAACGGACCGAGGTATATACATACATTAAATATGCCTAAAAGCATCAATAAATGAAAAAATAAATAAGGTAAACAAATTTGTTTAGCTTATTTTTTTCATTTATGTAATAGTTACTGCCCTAATCGAGGAGTTCATGTGTTTGAACAACCTACATGTGCCTATGGAACACCGATCCGCGAAGCGGTGAGGTGTTTCATGGGCGCTTGTAGGTTGTTTAAACACATGAACACCTCGATTAGGGCAGTAACTGACTTACACATCTACTTACTGACAACCGTTGGCTAGTATTCAGTGGAAATTTCGAATTTCCATTTGACATTAAAGGAATTGTCTCTACATTTATTACAGCCGATCAATAACATCCATGTACGCATGCTGCCAGTGGGATTATACGTGTCCTAATGACACATTTCTAATTATTATTTGTGTTTGATGTCTAACGTATACTTATACGAACCAAGCACGCAATATGTTGTATAATATGCATGGGAACATGCTTGCATAAATCATAAATTCACAGAGAATACCAGGCTAGTGTAGTTTGAAATACCAGTTTATCAGGCAAGACTGGGCCGTTTCCGAGCCTCACCTCACTATCTGATATTGAAAGACACTAGACTAGATTTTGTATCAGGTAACGTTTTATGCTAGCCAATAATCAAATTTAAAACAGTTTTCGTTGAAAAGAACGCCGACTTGTTTACGTTACGTGCCTGATTAGTCTGACGTCGTTCGGTAAGGTCATGTGACGTCGTTCACAGGGTGTCCAACTTAGATAGGTACCACTGTAACAATAAATGGCAGCGCTAAGCGAAGATTATGCCCTCGCTGTCTGTCTTGATAATAATGAAAAACACAAGTCCTCGGTGACCTTGACCTTGGGCGGTCGTACCGGCAGCCTTGATAATGAAATAAGGACTTTAACATTATTGCCTTACAAATGTGTCTTATTACAAACAAGGTGGACATACGTCCTCAGTGACCTGGACATTGGGAGATCGGATGTGGGTAGCATGCATAACAAAGCACGATCACATTGTGGCCAAATATTATCAAAATCGGTGAAGTGGTTCATGAGTTATTGAAAAATGAAAGTTGTTACTATGCATGTACGTACGTACGCAGTACATGGACTAACGCTATATCCCCTCTTGTCTATGAACGAACTACAATCAATGCCATATAAATGAAACGCAATGGGGTCCCAGGGTGTCCGGCTTAGACGTGTATACATAGCCCACCACGTTTACGTTCAGCAGTTCTCTGTCAAAACATGTGATAAGCACCCGGCCATGTAGAAAATATTTGTAATTGAAGGGCCTCTCATCGCCTGGTGCAGTGCGTACAACTGTACCTGCACGTGCAGCATATGAATGCGTATATCTATTATTGGGTGGTAAGTTATTTATAAAAGTCATTTACGAGGGGTGTTCAACAATTAATTTCCCAACACATACATGATCCCAATAAAATGAAATTACATTAATTTAATGAATAACAACTATTGGCATACTTACAACAGCAATTACATGTAAAGACACGTTGTCTAATGTATGTGCAGAAAGTGATGAAACATGTTTAACTTAGTAAACAATAATTCAATATGTTTATTATACCAAATCATAAATAGCGTTGCGAACGCTAGTTTTGTTGACAGTTGATGGTACTATTTGCATTTAGTTGAATCAATTTCACATGTGTATAAATACATTTAGCAAGATAGTATGTGTGTGGAACAGTATTTTGATTTCAAATTAAAAAAATGTTATGTTTCACAAAATGTGCTTCCTGGTACTGAAATAGCGAACGGAAGTGCGTTACCAACTTATCTTCCCTCTTCATCAGAGTAAATTGTAGTACATTGTATATAAGAAAACACACGATCCGTGTACATGTATATGGCATTTGGAGTCAATAAAGCGAAAATTAAAGGAACATTGAATATCTTCAACAACATCTGAAACATCATGTGAGACACTGTTTCTTTAAAATATGTTAGGACATCTCATTTATCATATATCATCAGTTAGGTCTCTGTAGAGTTCACATAATTAACAAGTTAATCCTTCATATGTTTAGCCACTGTAGTGTATTTTCACATGCAGTTGCAGTAATAAACCAACTTAAGTGATTGATGCAGTTGTCATTTAACAATGAAACATGCCCTTTTTTACGATAATAAAACTATTCTCAGTCAAAATGCAGAATATATCAAAGTTGTATGCCAGTCCACGTGTACATTCAATTGTATTAGTATAATGCATAAATTTGACTTTCGTAGGTAGCGTAAAATATATTATGTCCTATTTTTGTATAACTGGGATCAAGTGAATAATGTTCTCGAGTCAAAAAAAGCGTTACAGCTACAGTCGAACCTGCTCGGGCGGTCACCTTTAATCAGCGGTCACCGCCGTTAAGCGGCCACTTCAAATTCCCCCGCGCATTTTGCTATATAAAACGCTTTCATTCAACGGTCACTCGTCTAACGCGGCCAGCGGTCATTAATTATCGTCCCAAACAGTGATCCAATTTCATTAAACGGTCACCGCTAATCCCGATTTCAATGTACCCTGCGGCGGTCGTTAACGAAGAGCGAATTAACAATGATGTCAGCAGTCAATGCGGGTAATTAAAACACCAAACACGTCGCCGCGTCGGCGATATTGAGAGGGTATGTTTCACAGGTGCAAATTGTATTGCCCGAACTGTCGGCGCATTATTGAAAGAACAGCCGATCGCATCCAGGTTCTTGAACCCTTGTCCGTCGATTCGTATTTTCTATAGGTTACCGACACAAATGTTGTAAAAAGGAACAGCCCATTGCCAATTACCAAATTGACAAAATACGAATAGCTGATATAATTGGTGTGTATTGCCCAGGACCGAGTGTAGCCGGCTCAAATATAATTTAAGCAAATGACCTCATATGTCGAATATGAGCCGAATGTCGCACTTATTGACTGCTTTTGCTGATATCGCCTATGCATTATTTACATACACGACTGGAAATTAATCCAAATTCGACTTGACCAATACCCGACAAAAAAAAAGAAAGAAAAGAATTTCGCATAACTTATTCCACACCATGTCCGATTATGCCCTATTATCAAGTACAATAACTTGTCTACAATATAAGTCTTGCAGATTAGCAGTTGCAGTAGGCTGTAAAATAACAAAAAATGTGAACATTCGTGTTTTTATTTGTTGATAGAATTTTTATTTATTTCATTAAATGATATAATTCAACTAAATATTTGTTACTTGTTAAGAAATCCACTCATTACATGTTCAGGTTCAATTTTGAAAATATTAAATAAATATAAAGATACACATTTATATTGATATTATTTAATCATATGGTACTATAATTTCTAAATTTATCATTAATATTATTTATTACATTTGTATCATGTCTATGTTATCTTTATCTTCATTTCAATTTTCAAAATTTACCTGAAATGTACCCTCTATTAAGAGGTCACCTCTGTTAAGCAGCCAGTTTTGTCACTTCCCTTGGGTGGCTGCTTAAGACAGGTTTGACTGTATTTTATTGTATCTTAAATATGCACTGATCACAAGTTATCAATAAGCATAGCTTAAGTTCGACTCGTATGTTCTAAAAGGCCGGCACTAATTTATATTCAATATCATTATACACTAGTGTAATAAATGTGCAAATCCGACGGGTACAGTAAAACACTTTTGGTAACCAGTATATGCTTAGTATGATGATGTGCTCCTGTAATAAAGCAAATCTAACATTTGTGTTCATGTAATATTATATTTATTAAAGCTCCTTGACTGATTTATAAAGAAACTCAGCATAGCCTCTTATGACATAAGTAAACTCGTTAATAAATATCGAAATAAATCATCACGCAAGTAAGATCCTCTCTCTATACATGTATATATAGCGCTGTTTTTGAAACCTGATGAAATATGCCACTTCACGAGTGGGTGTAGGTTTACAACACTTTTTCTGTTACTTACTGAACGCCCCTCAATTATATCCATATTTATGTCGTTGACAATTGTCTTTCCACGTACTAAACTATACGTAAACATAAATATACTGTATACTACGTGTGAGAGATTCACCAGGCAAGCTTTCATTTACAGTATTTCAACAATGTTCTACATTATAGTTTAGACATTTCTGCCGCCCGTCTGTATATATACTTTTGTTTATACATCTGTCCACGGCATTGACACGATTTCTGATTACATATGCGTCACTGGCACGGAGAAGGACCTTGCAGCATTTGCACGGCGAATATGTGTACCTTTATCATCAACCAAATTAGCGTTTTATGTTCTACATGTAATCATTCCGCTGAACTCAAAACATCAACAACTGCTACATTGGTGACATGTAATAAATATAGGAAATGGTATTGATCGAATGGCGACCAATACATGCAATGATCAAACTGAGCTGATGCGCAGACTGATCCGGGCTACGCTAGCCATCGTAAGACCGCTTTTCGGTGTTCCTTGTGTCAAGCTATCAATTCACACAATGACCATAGACACACAACGTGTGCGGTTTACCGTGACGCACGACTTTTTCGTGCCCAGGTTTGCATATAGATGCAAACTTTTCGTTTGTCTACAGACGTAAGTTCAAGTTGCTTACCAACCTCAGACAAACAATAGAGTCGATGTGTAATGATGCTTATAGGCATATTTAATGTAATTATATACTTATCTCATTAAAATTATCCACCAAATTTACAATAGTTTCCGTAGATGACGTCGAAAGTTAACGGAAATTTCATAGCTAATGCGGCATATATTTTCATAAATATTCGCACTTCTTAGAATAGGTACAACATCACATGGCGCGTCTCATACATCATGTATGTAGTCTTGCACTAGTCGTACATTGTATTTAACTTAACTACATACATTTAAACACTACATATAATGATTAATATGTTTTTGTTTTCTACACATGTTTTCGCACATTTTCTTAGATACAAAATCACATGGCGTGTCTCATACATTTGTATGACGAATTCCGTGTTCTCGGGCCTCCTGCTATTGACAGTTTACACGCCACATTTAGTACACCAATGCATGTAATTAAAAGTGTAGAAAGCTACATTCATTCATAATAACCATTCATTATAAGGCAAGAAGAAACGTGAATATGTTTGCCTTCGCTGATACTCATAAACTACAACGGTGTTAACATTGGCTCGGAATTTGTCATCAGGTTTAAGTGAATGTTTTACCCGGACAAGACGGTCACAGTTCAGTACCAACTGTAGCTTAGTATATATTAATTAAATAAAACACATACTACAGTGAAACGTCTCTAAACCGGACACCTGTGAGGTCCCCAGGGTGTTTGTTTCTTTGTCTTTTTGTTGGGGTTTAACGTCATGTAAGGCCGGGTCAATGGGTTTAGCACTAAATCCCATATATTACCTGTACAAGTACATGTACATCTTGAAGTACAGTACAAATGACAAATGGGGGAAGGGGGATCCCAAAATC
>CM055268.1:124017077-124069730 GCA_029237695.1 Conchocele bisecta | reverse complement strand
GTTCAATTGCTATATCCAGACACTCAAGTTGTTAATGACGCTATATAGAGGAGCCATTTCATGCGATGTTGCACAGTAACCCCCCCCCCCACCACACGGTGTTTGTGTGAGGCTCTGGCTACGCGACTGAAGACGATAGCCTGGTATTATCTATGTCGGCTATCGTCGACATGGCTCTCAGCAGATTCATTGGTGCTGCACCTCGCGCCACCGTAAACTGTGTCACGTCGAAATAAGCGCTGGATTCCTGACGAATTCCCATTCAGCTACATGCGGAATATACTGCATACGCCGGTTATAGTAGCATATTTCACCAAAATTTCAAACTATACCTTTCTTGCTAAGAACACTTTGATGGAGAAATTTTCACTTTAAGGATAAATTTCAAAGTACATATTATTTTATTTTGTCCTTATTATGTTACGAATTTTGATGACATATGGCGCATCAAGCGCGTCCTGTTAAGCTGCATTTGGTGGTATCTTTACTTTGGCCCATACTTCTGTCGCTTTTGCGAAGAATCGATTTCCGTGTCTCGACACGGAAATCGATTCTTCGCAAAAAACACATAAGTCTGTGCCGAACTCCCGGAACCACCAAATACAATTCATGAAGACGCGTTTGCTGCGCCATGTTTCATAAAATCCGTTGCATATTAAGGAAAATATCAAATAATTCTTACTTTGGAGTGGGCGAGTTTTCAACATTTTCAGACATTCTTGTTGTTGTTGTAACCAGGTGATCATGCACCCTGTTAATGGTCATTACATCTGAAAAAATCCGCCTAAAATTTCACAAAATCGCCTGGCTGCTATGCAAACTTTGTTGTGCATTTTATTTTTGCACGTCTTAGTCTTACGACGTTTAGTGAAACGCGCCTCAGAGTCCTGTTTCACTAAACATCGTACGACTAAGAAGTTCGTAAGTGCAACATTGAAATGCACAATAACATTTGTTCTGACAGCCGAACTCGTAGGTACAAAATGGTCATTAGAGAAAGACGTTAATGTTAGAAGCAAATACATAGAATTTCCGTACAAACATTTTTATCGTACACAGTTTAGTGAAGCCCCAGGTGCTAAATGGCACGGCAGACTTTTGAGCAGGTAATCTGGGGGCCCTAGTAGTACAGTGTCGAAATATAGTTACATGTAATGCATTGTGGGTGCAAACAGGATGAGTGTGAAATGTATTCATAAACGTTCATAATCGAGAGTCAGAGGCACGTACACCGCCATATATTACGACGAACGGAGCTGTGGATCACCCACAGGTCGCATTACAACGTTAACGATCAGCGGAGTCAGTGAGTAAGTCGCCTTACTACACCTTATAGGACTCATTAACTGCATACTTATCTCGTTACTTACGTGTTACTAACTAGTCAATACGAGATAGGATCAGTTGAACGTGATAACTATCACGAAATCTTGTCAAAACCGTGACACTATTATACCACCAGTAGTTTCACTAAACTTCGTACGACTAAAATATTCGTAAATGCAAAATAATGATAGTCTGTAAATTTCACATGAATAATGTTTTCTTGTATACAATTATTGGATTCACATTTATTGAGCATATGCTGCATATGCAGCATATGCTCCATAAATGTAAATCCATCAATATAACTTTCCAGACGATCCTTGCACTTACGAACATTTTAGTCGTAGGACGTTTAGTGAAACGGTCCCCAGCTTCTATAACAAGTGTACATATTTTACAAGTTTCTATGATTGTCAGCGAGTGAGCCAGACAAAACCCTTCACATGTACGTCCGTCCGTATCTGCACGACACCCTCTTAGAAACACAATTGCTACCCCGCTCCATACCTCTCGCGAGGGTAGCAATTTAACCCCATGTCTTTAATGTAACACATGTAAGAGTGATTTTTGCATATGTTAGCGATATAAAACATTACAAACTGTATAAATAAATTATTAATAAAGAACTACACATGCAGAAATGTGTTATTGACAAGGTGTTTATCCTACATTTACATGTATATCTTGTAAATTTGAAAGCTTCATTTCGTTATGTTGAATGTTGAGCAACAACAAGAGAAAAGATGACCTCCATAGGAAAATGATTTCCCTGTTCTATTATTGTTGGCAATTTACTAGTTCTACATCAACGATTATTTGTGTAAATGTATAAAATATACAGTTTACTACATTTTGACCTACATACAACAGGTTTGGGTATGCACTTTCTTGAATGGGTCAAAATGTAGCCGTACATATCGGAGGCGAAACTTTGTAGCTAGACACCCTCTCTGTGATACATTCATTGGTTTCAAACAGAGGATTGACCACCTCAGACACAAGAGGACTATGCGGCTGCGAATTAAAAAAGAAAAAAGAATTATACGTACCCTGCGGGGCTCCGTAGTTTGTCCGAGATCATACCTCCAATCACCAAGGATCCCGAACGTGTGTCCGCAGCCTCCTCTGTCTGTCAACACCACGTAGTTGCACACAATTGATGGATTCACCATGTATGCTGCCCTGCTGCGTTTTTGAATCCATTGTGAATCCCACACACTCTGTGACCGTTATCATACAACTTTCAGGTCACGCGTTCTTTCTCATGCTAACAATCAGCACGTTTCATTGATCGTGGCTGAGCTGTGCTCAGTATCGACTAATCTGTGCTCAGTCCCGACATAATCTGTGCTCAGTCTCGACCATTGGTTGTTAGTAATTTTTCATCAATAACATAGATTTAATGTGTTCAATGGCCAAATGTTCGTCGGCAGCAAAACGTGAAACAGACAGTTACAATTCAGGCCATCGATTTCCAATGAAGGCATATTCTTACTCAAAAGTTACGACAGTGAGTTAACAGAAACCATCAATTCTCTGGAACGGTGCTGAAATAATAGAAACATTAATTCCACGAATCACTAGTCAAACCTCCGACATGGCCGCAAGTTGGAACACATTAGAACTTTCTTCAACCACGTCGTTTAGTCTTATAAACAGGTTACTGCATTTGTAACATCATTAACTTCCCTTAAACTGCTTCCGACACACTATTCATGTTAGAATTTGCGGAAATTTAGGTTTGACGTCACGTGGCTTAGTTTAAACCACAGGGGTCCGTTTCACTAAAATTCGTACAATGAAAATGTTCTTACGAAGCGTTTTATGAATTGGGGTTTCACATTAACGCGAGTCATACATGCTAATTTTTCACCTACTTGTACACATCCTAAATGTGAACACACCCTCAAAACATTCTCCAGCATTCGATCACTGTAAGTGTATATTTTATTGTAAATTAAAATGTTGCACTAACGAACTTCTTAGTCGTACATTTACATTTTTACATTTTCATTATTTTATTTGGATGATGTAGGCCTCTGGCCCATAACATGTACATTTGAACAAATATCAATGAATATCTAATGGAATAATAATGTGTACGAATCTTAGTGAAACGGGCTCCAGTGGTTTAACCTAAACAGTGTGACGTCAAACCGACACATTCCACAGGCAATTTGTGGTATGAACGACAAACCTCTCTTTAAATCATACCCAATTGTACAATATTAAATATCTAGAAGGTACCGTACTTACCATCTTATCAACCAACTGAAGTGGTACTAGTGTACCATGGGCCCGGTTCTCTAATTCAATAATTGTAATGCGCACGAAGGCAGGGTCACCGCTTTCCTGCGCGTTACAATTACTGAATTAGCGAGCCGGCCCACGATTTATGTAATCCACTTCCGTTGGTAGAAAGATGGCGAGTGTCCTACCTTCTAGATATTTAATATCAGATTGAAATTTGGTATGAGCGTTTAGTCGTTCATACCACAAAGTGCCTGTCATAAATTCCACCCACTCTAACGATGATGCAGGGGCGTCGGAACAGGTCCGACAGGTCCGGCGACTGCCGGGTCAATACTTTTGTTGACATATTTGGAATTCATATATAAACAAACGGAATGTGCATATTTTTTTCAGCCTTTTATTCTAATTTCTCATCGGAAGTGTATGTTATGTTGTTACAACTCAGTTGAACCGTCTCGGCGAGACGGTTCAACTGAGTGGTAACAACATACACTCTGGGTGGGTAGCGAGGGCACCCACTAGATTCACCGGACCAATCTTATGATGCTTCCGGCGCTCCCGTGACGATGCCCCGGAATAGTTACAAGGGAAGTTAATCGTGATTGTCCAAATTCAATAACGTATGAGACAAGCCGTGTATGTCAGTGACGTTGTGCGATTTTCAAGAAAAATGTTTACGGAAACTGATATTTTCGGTAAATGACATTGGACGAACTTTAAATAGCAAATACGGAATTCTAATCCGCATTTTCTCTGAACATTTCGTGAAAGGTACATGCCCACTCAGTAGGCACAGCGTGTTCTTTATAGGAATTAAATAAGTGTATAATCGTGTCACTATTCCACCAGTTCTAACAATTACGAGTGCCCGCTATACAGATATCATCATTTAGTAATCGGGTTATTTTACTGATAGTGACGCGCGGTGCAATCAGGTTATTTTCATATGCAAATGAGGCATGGTATTTTTTAATTATTTATAATAGTAAAATGTGTCACCTGAAAAAATAATAAGTATGATCATTGCACATCAACAAATAAATACGGAGAATAAGTAGTAACGTCCGTTTACATTTACGTCTGATATGAAATATATAATAATACCAAGCAATACGTGGGGTAATAGTGAAGGAATGTTTATTTTGCCATAAGATGTCTCAGATGATGTCTCTGATATACAGAACATTTTGTGTCTACTTGGTGGGCATGTACCTTTAATTTTCGTAAACAAATAATTTGCATCAGCTATTGCACATCTTTCTTAAGTACGAACTCACATGGCGTGTCCCAACTATAAGACTGGCTTATAAACAGCGCCGTGCCGTAAACTCCCGGCGGGTTCAGTTACAGTTCTGTCAACCCGGTTTTCGTATGGCGCGGCCCATATATTATATAGTTATCTAGTTTTGCATAGTCCATAAACTCCAGGCGAGTTCAGTCCCTGTACAGGCCATATACGGAGCCGGTGCAGATGAAGTCGGGAGCCGTGCACGTGTATGAGGCGAAGCTGTCTTTCTTGTCGTCCCAGTTACAGCGACTGCCCGCCAGGAGGGACTGGTCGCCACGCTGGGTGAGCAGCACCGTCGCCACGATCTTGTAGCGGTCGTACCCTATCTGCTTCACCTGACGGGCAATAGACATGATAGAGGGTATGGGTTCACGTGATCTATTGACAGGTTTCAGGTAAATCTTATTTTTCATCAATACGATTGCGGTTTCTTCCGTTTAATGATAACCATGTTCCAGCCGTTAATACTACGAGTCCGCCAATACCAAATTTAGCAATATTACTTCTGTAGATAGTCTGTCTGAACATAATTCTGCAGAGAAATTTGAATCGGACAAAATCGAACGTTTTTAAACGTGGTCCGTTTCAAATTTCTCTGCAGAATGTTCAGACTAACTACATAAGTAATGTTGCTTAATTTGGTATTGGCAGACTGGTAGTGTTAACAGCTGGAACATGGTCATCATTAAACGGAAGAAGCCACAGTCGTATTGATGAAACATATGAGCCCATCACGTTCCCGTGCCGCACCATATATTTTTCCCATTCCCATTCACGGTACTAACCTACTTCTCAATTTATCCCGTCAACTCTACAAATATCTTTAACATGCAAAAATAAACCCCCGCCGCATCCTCAAAATCGGAGAATCGACTAGTATGACAACCGCTCATACGCAGTGATTAGGTCGCATTGACAGGATATCAAAAATGTTTCATGGCACCGTGTTTCACGGCACATACACCCTGTGTTGACGGGATAATATAATATTCAAGTCCGTTACCGGATTCCTGACGAATTCCCATTCAGCTATGTGCAGAAGATACTGAACAAACGCATTTTCGTCCAGTAACCGGCGAAATGAATTTGCGCCGGTTACGAGACGAAAATTGCGTTTATGCGATAGGTCTAGGTCGCACAGAGTGGCATCTCGCCCGGAATCGGTGTATATTTCGACGTGAAACAGTTCACGCCGGCGCGGAGTGCAACACCAGTGGACCCGCATTTCGTAAACGACATAGCAGGCGAACTGCACCACGACGTGAAATATTTTACGCCGGCGCGGAGTGCAACACCAGAGGACTCGTATTTCGTAAACGACATAGCAGGCGAACTGCACCACGACGTGAAATATTTTACGCCGGCGCGGAGTGCAACACCAGAGGACTCGTATTTCGTAAACGACATAGCAAGCGAACTGCACCACGAATAAACACTCCCAACTGTGATTGTTATATTATTCACGCCCGTTACGGAAACTATCAGTTATTGTAGTGTTTATATGTGAACATGTTCTGCGTTCGGCTCGATGTCATGACATCTCGAAGTTTCGGGGCGCTACTAGAAACAAAATTGCTACCCCGCTCCATACCTCTAGCGAGGGTAGCAATTTAGAACCATCTCTTTCATGTAACGCATGGAATAGTGATTTTTGCAATCGGTTATCCGGCGTGTTTGATATGTAGCCATATAAAACTGTCAAAGCTGTATCAATACATTATTAATTAAGAACATACACATGCAGAAGTTGATTATTTTACTGTGTCAAGGTGTTTATCTGACATTACATGTATATCTTGTAAATTAGACAGCTTCATTTCGTTGTGTTCAATGTTGAACAACAATGGCTTCCATGGTAAGATGGCTTCCATGGTAAGATGATTCCCTGTTCTATTATTTTTGGCAATTTACTAGTTTCTACATAACATATCGGAGGCGATTTATTGTAGCTAGGGCGCTACCAGCTTCGTGAAACATCCTAACGTCGGTTTAGCCATGCTTATATACATCAGGGCCAGTTTGGACTTAACCGTCCGTTAAGCCAACATAGGTTTTTACCATGCATTTAAACAGTGCGTTAAGCTAACAGAGGGTTTTAGCAAGCATTTCACAGTCCGTTGCGCACACATAGTTTTTGTGCAAGCATTTAACAGTCCGTTAAGGTAACACATGTTTTCAGGAAGTAGTTGACAGTCCGTCATTTAACAGTCCGTTAAGGTAACAAACGTTTTGAGGAAGTAGTTTACAGTCCTCGTCATTTAACAGTCCGTTAAGGTAACAAATGTTTTGAGGAAGTAGTTTACAGTCCGTCATTTAACAGTCCGTTAAGGTAACAACTGTTTTGAGGAAGTAGTTTACAGTCCGTCATTTAACAGTCCGTTAAGGTAACAAATGTTTTGAGCAAGTTGTTTACAGTCCGTCAAGCTAACATATGTTTGACCAAGCATTTAACAGTCCGTTAAGTTATCAGAGGTTTTAGCAAGTTGTTAACAGTTATTGAAGTTAACAGAGGCTTTTAACAAGTATTTAACAGTCAGTTAAGGTACATGTACCCTTCTTGTGGCTCCATGTAAAGTCAATGGAAATTTAATAAAAACCCTACTAATAACAATATCGACCGACATAAATAAACCATGATGTGATCTGTAAGTCTTTATGCAGATACCGCTACTAATAAAAGTGCACACATATGTGTAATATGCAAATAATTGATAAAGTTTGCTGTAGGTCATGGAAATTTACATCTATATAACAGGGGGGGCGTTTCACTAACCTTCGTACGACTAAAATGTTCGTAAGTGCAAAATTATGATAGTCTGTAAATTTCACATTAACAACGTTTTCTTGTAAGCAATCGTTGGATTTACATTTATTGAGCATAGGCTACATATGCAGCCTATGCGCAATACATGTAAATCCATCAATTGAAATTTCCAGACGATCTAAATTTGCACTTACGAACATTTAGTCGTACGAAGTTTAGTGAAACGGCCCCTAGGTGTGGAGAAGCTAAATTATACATGTAAAACACAAACATATGCTTCTTATTATTTTTTAACTATCGCATATGGTGTGATTTCTCTGCTGGCAACATCTGCATAAAGACTTATTGGACACATATATATGATTTATTGATGCAAGTAGTTGTCGTATTACGAGTAGGTATTTTTTATTAGATTTCCATATACTGCATAGGGGGCCACAAGAAGGGCACATCCACTATAGCCTAATAGTGTACGGGTAGATGGTGTAACGTTTTTCAAATGAGCCATTTATTGGGTCCTAGGTCCGAGTCTTCCACCTGTGGGCACAGCAACCTTAAGCCAACAGTGGCGTTGGGCAAGTATTTAACAGTCCGTTAAGTTAAACTAAGGAACGTGACGTAACAGACAAATCCCAGCAATTCAGCGCCGAAATACCACCAGTCAATACTCACCTTGTCCCGAATCTCATCCGTCAGTTCCGTGACGACAGACGAACACAGTTTCGGGTTGTACGTCAGTCCCGCCAAATTAAATTCTCATCCAGAACGGATTTCGTGATTCGCTCCATGGCAGCCGAGAATGTTTTATTCAAACTGCCATCGTGTTGTGTTTTGTAGTTTTATAATTAATTGTCTTAATTACATGCTATATGGAGTCTAGATGTATCTCCCGTACTTAAGGATACATAGAGAGACTACTGTCTGTTTCACGAAACTGCTCAAACTTTACGACTATGTATACAATGCAAAAACAATATATATTTTTTAGTAATATAAAGTTTTCAATATGTAATGAACCTTCTTTTTTTCGTGAAATTTGGTCCAATATTGATTTTATTTTGTTGCGAAAAGAAATGTCCCCATGTTAAATCCCCGTAGATATCTTCACAGAGTGAAGATGTCTATGGGGATTTAACATTGGGATTTGTTTTTCTAATTTCAAAAATAGTGGACCGATTTTCAAAATTGAACTTTTATTTTATCTCAGTTATATCATTTTCAAGCTATCTAGCCAGGTTTAGGAGTCAATTTCAAATTTTCGATTTTTTACTTCTCCCAGAGCTCCTCCACCTCCTTTTTCCCCATGTTAAATTCCCATAGATAAATTTTTCGTAATATAATCAATATAAATTTTAATAAAACTTAATATTATCGAAAAAAAAAATTGTTTTTGCGCTGTTTATATGGCCGTAGAATTTGGGCAGGTTTCGTAAAACAGACAGTAGTGTTAACTGTGCGTACACTGATGATGTGGTAACTGTCTATTCCTAACATGATGAGCTACTGTTTCTTTCGCGTGAAATTGCCCACATTTTTCTGTCATTTAAACATTGTAAATCAATATGTTGACCACTATTAATTTTTAGCCAAATTTTAGAATGAAACTATGTTTTATTTCGCGAAATGTGGTAAATATTCATTGTATTACAAAAACAAAAGTTTCCCAATGACATTTAAAACAAATCGTTTTCCAACTCCTTCAGTAGTCGCATTAATTTTCACAAACTAGAAAAGAAGTATATTTGACCGTCATTTCAAGTACGTTTTTATCATATTTTTAATATTTGTGTCACGGTTGGTATGTACACGAGGAGCTCATGTGTATCTGCACGATTATCTCAGTGGACATAGCAGTGGTACTGCAAACTAGAGATGCAGAGTTCGAATCCTCGGCTGTGGACACATTTATTTCACATTATCACATCTCGATAAATGTAAATTCATGAATTGAAATTTGCAGACAGTTCTAAATTTGCACTTACGAACATTTTAGTGGTACTAAGTTTAGTGAAACGGGCCCCTGATACGTGTACCATACAAATGGAACACGGCTACTGATGTCTAGGAAAATGCAAACACACCGTATGTATTAATATCTCACACAAGTCCGTGGTATCAAAGCGCCCATTATTGCCATCTTGAACACCCTGCTCAGCCTGCTAAATGTTCCTGATGGAAGCTTTTTACCGGCACCCAGGCTACATCCATGTCATATGAATGCGATATAGAAAGCCTGTGACAAGTTAGCGCTGGAAATACACACAGCGTTTATGCAATGATAAAAGGAGAAATTCTAAGGGCACCGGCTTTCAAAAGCTATCCATGGATAGGAGGAAATAGACGCGTACAAACAGAGAGACGATGTGATGAGGTTATGAGAAATAGGGCTTACGCTACACGTGGGAACAGTAGAGGAAAATGGCGAATGTATGCAGAAATGACGTCTAAATTACATGAACACTAAAGCCCATCTGCGATGTTTGAGCCCGTATGTATTTGGGGTTCTTCATTGTGCGTAATGCGTTGTTTACTGAGCAGGTTCTTAAAATGTTTGATGTTGTTAGTCAAATATTCATACGCAGTTACTCATTTGTGTATGGGAACAGTGAAATGGGGTTTATGACATTTGTGACCAGTGTATTCGCGGATCAGACTGAGCAGTCTGATCCGCGACTACACTCTTGCTCATTAAGACAGTGAAACAGCCGAGATACTAACTAACACTATAGATCGTAATCAGTTTGCAGGAGCGATCTAGCAAAGCTAGAGCGAGACTGGTCATATATACCATAAGCCGGCGGAACAGATAAGTATCATGGATATAGAAAATACCAAGCTACTGTATTTTGATATCAAGGTAAAAAGTTGAGGCTAGGAAACGCGTAGGAATTCCGAGGCTCGCCGACGAATTCCTACCGTTTCCGAGCCGTGTCTGATAAACTTCATATCAGCATACACTAGCTTGGTATTCTATTTACCAGAAAAGTTTTGTGCTACAGAATGAGCAAATGTGCCATGATTGCCGTTGAAAACAACGCGGACTCGTTTACCTTAGCGTCATTACTCTGACGTCATATGGGTAACGTCATGTGACGTGTGTTTACCAACTAAACGTCAGCGAAAGTAGTTTTGAAGCCGTTGTTACCCGGATGTACGTATCTAGTTAATGCAGGAGACGACATGACATAGATGATATTTTATCGTACATTTTGAATAGTGGGAAATAATACACGAGTGTGTGTCGGCTTCCGCGTAAGCAACGAGTGAGCGTAGCGAACGAGTGGCTTCCACGGACGCCGACGGACACGAGTGTATTAGTTCCGCTATTCAAACATGTACGATGGAATATCCTATTTATTACACTTCCACGGCGGATATATATGCACATTTAGTCTATTTTTGAGATTATAATCAATTAATTGTGATGTGCGCATGAATAGTTTTGACGTTACGTTGTGTGACGTCAAATGTGACGTCATGTAAACTTTTTGAAATCCAAATTACGCAGCTGTTTCTATTAGCTAGATACATTTGAGTGCATGTTTGGAATGTGTTCAATCACATTAACATTCTAGATTAGTAGACACCCTTTTCAAATTTTCAAATAACTTTATTTTGACTGTAATCAAAATTAAACATTTTGCATGGTAGCTCGTGGTTTCCAAGAAAACGGGCGCGCAATTACGGGTGTTCTCCTCACGGTGTATTATTTGTAAGGAGTTGATTACGGGTTTTCTCTGACAGCGAAACCCATGCAAATAATTTGCAAGAGTGTAATCAAATATTGTAATTAGTCAACGTGTACTTGAATGAAGCGAATTAATAGTATGAGCCTGAGCTGTGCTACAGCTCAGGCTCAGCCAATCAAACTGCTTGACAGCGAGTTGAGATTGCCACTAGATGTTCAGATTGCGATTAAATTGTCTGTCGTGACTCACAGGACGGGTATAAATGTAGGTTTGATCAAATGTTCGATTGGAAACAATGTTTTTTCTATGCAAAATGTTTCTTTACGGGCCGGGACGACGTAAAAGTCTATTTTGAACCCGATGTTTACTCCGTTATATAGCAGTGTTGGAAATGTGTCCGATCTTTTACGACCTAGCAATAATGCTAATGTTGTTAAAAGAAAACAATCGATAGCTCGAAAACGCGTTGACATAGCGCATCGGGGAATATATCGTTGCGGAGTACTAGCATTGTCCCAACTTCTGCAATAGGTGACAATGATATAACTCGGTTGACGTTTTGTGAGAGTCCGATGTCTCGAGGTCGTCCGGGTTCGGCCTATTAAAAACTTCTGAACTTTCCATATGGAGTCTATATGGAGGGAGTAAAAAGATGTTTAACTTTTTTTTTAAATTTATTGATGCTTTTAGGCATATTTAATGTATTTATAGACCTCGGTCCGTTACTTCAACCTGTGGTCACAGCCACATATTATTCCACGGGTAAAACATTATTCCACGGGTAATGCACATGAGCATTCGCGGGTGTTTCGTTGATGAAATGGCGTACAGTGCAGATCCTGATCAGACTGTGAGGATCTGGATCTGCACAGGTTGCAAAACCCATAAGCCACATTTCTCCAGTCACAGCCACATATCGCCACACTCACGATTGGTAGCTCACGATTAACACATCCAATATGCGAGATTGGCGACATCCACGTATATATATACGTAATTATGATCACTTCATAACCGCTCCTGTAATTTTATCTGAAACAAACAAAAACATAGTTCACGTTAATTTTGTCCACTGCAAAATAAAATACAGTGAAACCACTGTAAAGTGGAACCACTCTGAAGTCCCCATGGTGTCCGGTTTACAGATGGTCCACTGTAATTCAGACATATGTGGATGTGACTGGAGAAATGGGGCTTACGGGTTTTGCGACCAGTGTAGATCCAGATCAGCCTGTGCATCCGCACAGTCTGACCAGGATCTGCACTGTTCACCATTCCATCAATGAAACAGTTTTATGTACATATATGCATTTATTAAACCAGTGTATATGCAAAGCTCACCCTTAGAATGCGAGAAACGAAATTTGTTGTCTGCTGTTATTTCATCATTTGTATTTCTCTCTCATTAAAACATAGTTTGTCAGTACTTAGGAATCATTTCCATTGTAAATGACTCTAAAATGCGGTCACACTATATTTATATTGATAACAATGGAAAATGAAAGAAAAATAAGCAGACGACACAATTTAATTCGGCATTTTACGGTTTAAATGCAATCAGTCGAAGATTAACATTATACAGTGGAACCTCTCTAAACCGGACACCCTGGGAACATCCCTTATACAGTGGAACATCCCAGGGTGTCCGGTTTAGAGAGGCTCCACTGTGAAACACGTATATACCTACTTCAAGACACGCGCTGGTGCTTTGCGATCTTGAACATACATTATCATCGCAGAATATTTTAAAATATATCAAAATTAAGCACATCTAACTTGTCTCTGTGTTCGGTTTAAAGAAGTTCTACTGTCACAATACAAGCCACCCTGAAGTACATCCGTCTGGTATAAGTAGATTTCCTGTTCTGAATAGAGTCTGTCCATGAACGTCTTCTTTTCAAACTAGGGCCGGAACATATATATCCCCTTTATAACGCATAGAATACACAGAAGCTCACAAAATGCTTGTGAACTGATCCTGTGTTTTGTTAGGTTTGAGTTTATTGTATTTTAATTCGAATTCTGTGAATAGCATCTATAGAGAAGAAAAGTCTATAGATGAAAGGATGTTGGAGATTCGTGCGGTGAGCTGAATATTATCAATGTAGAACGTAGTTTGTATGGAGGCTGTTTATATAAAAGACTATAGATGACAGGATGTTGGAGATTCGTGCGGTGAGCTGAATATTATCAATGTAGAACGTAGTTTGTATGGAGGCTGTTTATATAAAAGACTATAGATGACAGGATGTTGGAGATTCGTGCGGTGAGCTGAATATTATCAATGTAGAACGTAGTTTGTATGGAGGCTGTTTATATAAAAGTCTATAGATGAAAGGATGTTGGAGATTCGTGCGGTGAGCTGAATATTATCAATGTAGAACGTAGTTTGTATGGAGGCTGTTTATATAAAAGACTATAGATGACAGGATGTTGGAGATTCGTGCGGTGAGCTGAATATTATCAATGTAGAACGTAGTTTGTATGGAGGCTGTTTATATAAAGACTATAGATGACAGGATGTTGGAGATTCGTGCGGTGAGCTGAATATTATCAATGTAGAAACGTAGTTTGTATGGAGGCTGTTTATAAAAGACTATAGATGACAGGATGTTGGAGATTCGTGCGGTGAGCTGAATATTATCAATGTAGAACGTAGTTTGTATGGAGGCTGTTTAGGCTTATATAAAGTATTTATATACCATACATGTACATGTATACATGTAAGTTGCCCGCGTAAGAATCTCAAAAGTAGACAAACTCGTTTTCCTTTATAGTTAGTCATGAACGCAGTTTAACAAAACGTTACCATGCAGAATTCTATTCCGCATTTGCTATGAAAATGAATTCATCTTTTGACGTCATTTACAGAAAACATCACAGTTTCCATAAATATATCTCACGAACTAGATGGCCGCGGCCTGCATGTCGCGCCCGCCGAGGCTTTTATAGTATACCGAAAAACGTTAACATAGGACGCACATACGTACGGACGTACGTACGAACGTCACAGTGTGCCGACTATATTGCACTGTCGCAAGCGAGCGTGATAAAAGTAGCAAATGATCTTAGGTACAAACTTACGGAGCCCCGCAGGGGACGTATAATTCTTTTTTTTATTAATTTGTTCCCAAGAATTCACAATTCGTGTTAATTCGTGGGAATGAATTGTTATATTGTGGGAACGAATTGTTAATTCGAGGGAACGAATTGTTAAATTGAGGGAATGAATTGTTATTTCGTGGGAAGAACGAATTGTTAATTCGAGGGAACGAATTGCTACATCGTGGGAACGAATTGTTAATTCGAGGGAACGAATTGTTATTTCGTGGGAACGAATTAATAAAAAATAACCCATGTCCGCTGTGGGGCTCCGTACAAACTCGCATGTCGTGTCTCATACCAGGTTCTGCAAGCAAACGGTTTACCGGACTACTTTTCCACACTGGGCAAGTTACGGTAATACAGTAGAACCCTTCTAAACCGGACACTCGGGATAATATGGATGTTTAACGTAGAGGTGTTTCGCTGTTATGTATCTCTGATTACAATGCCTTTTCATGATTGCAAAACATTAGAATGTGCCATGAAGTGCTCACATGTCTGATTTACAGTGGAACATCTCCAAACCGGACACCCTGGGGACCTCCAAACATGTTTTCCAATTACACGCTAATTTGCATATTTATTACACTAGTGTATTATGGATTTTATTACACTGTGTTAATACACTTCGAGCGCCCATTTTATGCAACAAACTTAATATGGACAACCGGTGTGGATACAATGACGCAGGGTCGAGCGTTTTATAGAAAATAATAATAGACTAGTGACCCGGAAACTTTGTGTCTATTCACCAGATAGGAAGACCCGGCATCCATGGGTCTCCCATTTCCATGGCACAATGTTGTGACACGTGATACTGACCATTGCTACCATGGTAACCGTACACGGGGCATTGTTCGTGGGTTTGTGGGCCGTAATCTAATGATATATGTTACATATTGTTAAACTGCATCGGGGTTATTTGGAAGTTCTTTTGTACTCGTCTCGTTTCTACTGGAACTTTCAATTAATGGATTTACATTTATTGAGCATAGGCTGCATATGCATCCTATGCTCAATAAATGTAAATCCAATACTTGTTTACAACAAAACATTGTTAATGTGAAATTGACACACTATCATAATTTTGAACCTAGTCAACATTTTAGTCGTACGAAGTTTAGTGAAACGGCCCCCTGGGACTCGTTTCACTAAACCACGTACGATAAAAATTTTCGTACGAAGATTACTTAACAACACATCAACGTGGGTCACCAATGCTGTCATACATGTATACTACATTTTCTACAGTATCCACAGTCCATGCTCATGTTCAAATTACTTGAAGGTGTGGAAGCTGAGTTGAGAATGGCTCTGAATCGTGCAGGGATCACTTTTATAACTTCACACCTTGGGTGCGGTTGGGTCCTCAAAATGCATTCCTCGAGGCCGTTTCACTAAACTTCGTACGACTAAAATGTTCGTACGTGCCAATTTAGGATAGTCTGTATATTTCAACTGATGGATTTACATTTATTGAGCATAGGCTGCATATGGTCAATAAATATAAATACAATAATTGTTAACAAGAAAACAATGTTAATGTGAAATTTCCAGACTATCATAACTTTGCACTTACGAACATGTTAATCGTACGAAGTTTAGTGAAACCGGCCCCTGGGGCCCGGCCCTACGGGAAGTGATACATGTATCAGGAATGACCTCGTACTATCATATATATGGGAAATATCCCGCCCAACAATTAATGGGAATTAGACGCCTACATTTGTATTCGTGACTGTGACTGGAGAAATGAGGGTATATGGGTTTAGCGATCAGTGTAGATCAAGATCAGTCTATGTATCCGCACAGTCTGATTAGGATCTGCACTGTTCTCCATCCCATTAGTAAAAAATCCGCCATGCTCCTAACAAACAATATTGATGGATATCGTGCTACAGGAGTGTGCTATCTGATCAGGAGCTACACTGATCACACATGTCGCAATGCCCAATTCTCCAATCACAGCCCCATTTAAGACGGAAATACATGAATTAGACGGTTGTTCGTGCAATTGGTCAAATTACCATGACTTTCCCCCACTCCCGCCCTGGGAGGGGAATACATTGGCATGTACAGTGAAACCTCTCTAAACCGGACACCCTGGGAGGTACCCAGGGTGTCCGGTTTCGTGAGGTTTCACTGTAAATCGGGTATGTTATCATTCCGTGCCACAGTTGTTTGTTTTGCGATCATGAACAGACAATAGCACCTGAGATAAATAACCAATAAACTCAGGAAACATAAGATCACAGATGATGTATTGGTGTTCGGTTTAGAGAGGTTCCACTGTACATTGGAACCTCTCTGGGAGGTCCCCAGGGTGTCCGGTTTCGAGAGGTTCCGCTGTAGTTCAGGCATGTGACCACCCCAATACATGTTCGTGTACATTTCAACCCTGAACATACATTATCCATGTAGACAGATGACGGTGAAACCCATCACATTAATGAGGATGGGATATCCTGGGTGTCCGGTATAGAGAGGTTCCACTGTAATACCGGGCACATACATGTAATACGTATATGCTTGTCACTGCAGAAATGGGGATTATGGAACTTGTGAACAGTATAGATCCTGATCAAATAGCATACTCCTGTAGGCTGATAATGATATAAAGCACTTGTTACAAGCTAGACGGGTGTGTCATTGATGATGGAATGGCGAACAGTGTAGATCCTGATCAGACTGTGCGGGATGCACAGTCTGATCAGGAAATACACAGCTCGCAAAAACCCATAAGCCCCATTTCTCCAATCACAGCCACATATTTTCTAACACTTATGTTGATTTAATATGACAGGTATTAAACGTATTGACTCGTTTCATACGTAGCCTTGATTTTTTGCATGAAATGAGTTAACAATATTGAAAGTATTGGAAACAGAAAAGCAGAAGTTACGCGCAACAGCATCAGTGCCATGCATATCCAACATCAACCCATCCCGCAGTCCACGTATATTAAACACGATACATCCAGAAACTATACCCACTGCGTCAAACCCCAAGAATGTCCATCCAATAACACCCTCAACCACTAACTGGTATAATGTCTTCGTTATTCACAGCTTTATACATTTCTCAAATAATAACCATAGAAATATTGGAACAATGCGGGTAAACAATTCAAATGTTGGTTTTGTTCATACTAGAATACGCTCTATGCCATAGCATTCAGGCATTTAAAAGAGGCTGGCGAGAGACTATTTTCACCTACATGTATTTTGACCGTGATAATGTAGTCGCGGCGCTGTTGTATCGCGCCCCGCAAACTGACACTAAGGTTGCATAAAACAATATTGGATGTAACGGATATATATTTACCCCGTCAACACAGTGCGTATGTGCCGTGAAACACGGTGCGTGAAACATTTTTGATATCCTGTCAGTACGACCTAATCACCGCGTATGCATATATGCGGTGACTGGGGTTACTTTTTTTGCATTTTAAAGCCATTTGTAGGTGTTGACGGGATAAATAGAATAATAGGTTAGTGCCGTGAATGGGAAAAATATCTGGCGCGGCTCGGAAACGGGATGTGCTCGGCAGAGCCTCGCCCATCCCGTTTCCTAAGCCTTGCCAGATATTTGTTCCCATTCACGGCACTAACCTACTATTCTCTATATATTTGTGGGAATTAAATTTGAAAAATTCACATAACATAATAAAGAAATCACTGCAAGAGCAATTTTTACAAAACTGGAGTAGCCAGTTAGACACGTCTTCTAAACGCATAAACTACCGACTTTTTAAACATAATAATAAACTTGAACCTTACCTCACGCTCCTACCGGAAAATTCACGTCTCATTTTATTCCGACTCAGGACCGACAACCATCGTATGCCTGTAGAAACTGGCAGATGGCATAACTCTCATGTTCGTATGCGGATCGTAAATGTACTTTGTGCCAGATGAACGAAATAGGTGACACATTCCACTATTTACTTATGTGGCCATCTTTCCGACAATCACGTATAAGGCTCATACCATACAGATTTTGTAGACGTCCAAACATTGTATTTTATCAGGTAACCTACCATGTATTGACCGAATACGGACTAACTGATAACATATTGTTCTATCAGGCATTGACGTGATATACACATCCAGGTTACAACGAAGTGAAAACTGACGTTCCATTGGTCGGATGACGTCACGTGACGTTACCGAAGGACGTCAGTGTAATGACGCAGCGTAAACAAGTCCGCGTTCTGTCCATATAATACGACGTAATCTGTGGTCATTTTCGAGCATAAAACGTTACCTGATAAATGGAATATCAGGCTAGTGTATTTTGATATCAAGTTTATCAGGCTCGGCTCGGAAACGGTAGGAATTCCTCGGCAAGCCTCGGAATTCCTACGCGTTTCCTAGCTTTGCCTGATAAACTTAATATCAAAAGACACTAGCCTGGTATTCTCTATGTTCTCAGATCAGCTGACGACCACATCCATACAATTGTTAAACAATGTTTCCCTTTTTGCTATCGAAATAATGAACCAGTTTTCACCCTTATCGTGCTGAATTAGACTTTGTAGTCTGCTGCTGATTATTATTATTTTATTTTAATATCCATTTATCTCAGTATAAAGCTTGGTCTGGCAGCACATTGGAGCCATTTCCCAAAGGAGACGGTACTAATGTGTTGCCAACCCTATTTTATTCAGAAAGACAAACTGTACGATAACAGCAGACGACAATGATCGTTCTCCACATTCCACGGGTTACAATCTCACACAATGCACATTATCCAATACTACCAAGTGCAGAATGTATACATCCCGAGATAAATAACCAACCAGTTTTAACCCTTGTAGTGCTGAATTAGATATTGTCGTCTGCTGATTGTTATTTTCTTTTCTTTTTGATCGCCATTTTTCCTCAGTAAGAAGCTTTGGTCCGTCCTGGCGCAAATTGATAGGCACTGGTCTGTCGACACATTGGAACAATTTCCCAATTGGAGATGGTTCTAATGTGCTGCCGAACCATGTTTTATATTATTACTTTTCTTAAGAAATAGAAACTATATAACAATAGCAGACAACACTATTCGTTCCCCACATTCCACGGGTTATAATCACATATTATCCAATACTACCACGTTCAGAATTTACGCATCCCGAAATTATGCACAAACACATGTAATAT
This sequence comes from Conchocele bisecta, assembly GCA_029237695.1. Taxonomy (NCBI): domain Eukaryota; kingdom Metazoa; phylum Mollusca; class Bivalvia; order Lucinida; family Thyasiridae; genus Conchocele; species Conchocele bisecta. The sequence continues at coordinate 124,050,155 of CM055268.1, read as the reverse complement.
CCATTGAAAATTCACCTGACACGTGATGTCCACTTTCAATATATTAGCTGTGTGGCACCAATTGACCAACCAGCATTCGGGAGATTTTTTTCATTGACGCTTTTCATACAAATATTCCCACGCCCACAACATGACTAGAACATGTTTGTCGTGCACGGGTAGACATATATAATATATGTGTCATCGACGGTGGAGTGACACCTGGGAATATTTACAACACTTATTTACACACGTAGTGACCAAGGTCTACACTTTTTTGTAAACATACACGATACCATAACCATGCTGTGATTTCAATGCTGGTCTGCTGTGCGGCGTAGGCTTGTACCAGACAGCGAGGACTATGAACAGGTTCAAGCCTATGCTGGCTGTAAATCTAACTAGGTTCCATTTCCCCCAGTCGACGACGAATACATGTCCGAATGACCGAGTGGTTTCCGTGCACGCACCTGTCTAGACAGGTGTTCCCTACGGTGTTCCGTTAAGGCCATCGTAATATCGCTATCGGGTCGATAGTACGATACTACTATTACGATAGTACGATGCTACGATGACGATAGTGCGATACCACGTTGCCGATAACGCGATACCACGATAGTACGATGACGATACTACGATACTACGATATTATATCGTACTATCGTCATCATAGTATCGTACAATCGTCATCGTAGTATCGTACTATCGTCATCGCGTGATCTCGTAGTATCGACCCGATAGCGATATTACTTTTTATCGTAGTATCGTACTATCGTCATCGTGCAATCGGACTATCGTCATCGTAGTATCGTACTATCGTCATCGTAGTATTGTATTATCGTCCTTGTAGTATCGTACTATCGTCATCGTAGTATCGTACTATCGTCATTGTGGTATCGCCTTCCGGATGGACAGAATCGGTTACCGTAAATGTAAATAAAAACTAGAGCACGTGAATTGAATATAAGAAATAAACGGTACTCGATTATTTGTGAAATTTATAAGTTATTGTAAATAACTTTCAGAGCACCCATACAACACATATGATATCGTATTTGGTGCGCTACATATCATCAAAATCCGTCCGTTTGTTAGGAAGATTTTATTGAAAATCGACTGTAAAAATGACGTAGCAAATTACGTCACGTCGGAAAATCGGGTTCGGAAACCACGTGATCACACACCTTGTTAATAGCGCAAACAAGAATTCTGGAAACAATATTAATTTTTCAAATATCTATCTTAAATACCTATTAAATGAAATTAAATCAATCTAATGATGATTATATGTATCAAAATACCGGCGAATTACCTCGTCATCCATTGTTTTGATGCGAATGCGCATGTCCATCCGGAAGGCGATACTACGACACTACAATGACGATAGTACGATATAATACCGTAGTATCGTCATCGTACTATCGTGGTATCGCGTCATCGTCATCGTGGCATCGTACTATCGTCATCGTAGTATCGTAGTATCGTACTTACTGTCCCCATGCCTATCCCCCCCTATCCCCCCCCACCCCCTGTCAAAATTATATCTGACATAAATACGTTACATTGCCAACCATGTCTACCCACCTACATAGATTACCAATTTCAGTCATGTTGTTACCTTGTAACCTGACTTTAAATAAAAGTATGTTCTGTTCTGTTCTGTTCTGTTTCTGTTCAGTACTGTCTGTCAACATGTTAAGGAAACACGGTTATCGCCCCTGATATCAGTGTGGAAATAATGCCAGTCAATACGTGGGGTAATGGTGAATGTATTTATTTTGCCAGAAAATATCACAGATAATGTCTGATATAAAGAACAGTTTGTGCCTACTGAGTGGGCATGTACCTTTAAACTAGTTCACATATTTCACTTCTGCTGCCAGTGAACGTAATTGGGGCTGTGACTGGAAAACATTGGACTTATGACTTGCGACCAGTGTAGATTGTGCAACCAGTATAGACCCAGATCAGTCTGCGCATTCGCGCAGCCTGATCTGGGTCTACACTGGTCGCCATTTAGTCATTTAGTCATTGATGTATCCGTTACGCTTCAAAAACAGTATACATTACATGTACAGTCAAACCTATGAAAAAGGCCAGCCATGGGAAGTACAAAATCCGGCCTTTGTTCACAGGTGGTCGTTATTCGCAGGGTCATTTATATAGTAATTGTGCTATTGGGACATCAAAATCGTGGCCTTTACAGCCAGGTGATTGCTATTCAGAGTTAGTCTTTAGCACAGGTTCAACTGTATATCCATACCAGGCTATAAGCGTGTGTTAGCATATATATCAGAGGCTAGACTTGTACTTTCGATAGGAGAAACAATATACAAGATTCCGCTTCCTACGTTTATTGAACTACAAATCCCAGCACACATGTTTAAGAATGACTTACATAGCCTGCATACCCATCGTCAGTCTAATGTATAATATAATAAATACAGTAGAACTTCTATAAACCGTACAACATGGGGACCCCATTATTTAGATGGATTTCACTGTAATGTATTTCATTGTCGTTTCTGTTCATGATTACAATTGACAAAAATGCAGTGCTTACTTACAGTGGAACCTCTGTAAACAGGACACCCTGGTTTAGAGAGGTTCCATTACATTAGCATGCCCTCCTCCGCTACCGTAGCACGCACCACAACCTTGTCAAGCACTGTGTTTCAGATATGCATACCAGAACAAATGTCTGGTATGGAAATTTTGTTCTATGCACAGGGATGGGCTGTGACTGTGATGGAATATGGAATACATGCCTCCCATGCTGAAGGTTCCGAAACACACTTTCAAAGTATTTCCATCCCACGGGTCTGTCGGACAAGACTTTAAACTGTGGTGCCGTCCCTACATGACCTTAACTGTCGCTGGCACGTTATAAACCACATTCATTTAGTTGTATGCACGGTAGAGCATTATCATTGTACAACGAAAACCATTATGTTTCACGAAGTGTGTTTCTTACAGGTAGTATAGTAATAGCTGAGAGCTATTATCCAGGACGGTATAGTAGCAGTATAAGTTAGACCACGATTCGTCCGCATGTACGAGGATCTAACTTATTTATCACATCCTCATGCACATACCTTGCACACGAGCTGTGTTAATACAGAAACAACACCCGGAAATGTGTCAAAGATATGATAATAAAACATAACCTCATTGAATGTGATGAAATACAATCGTGCGTTTGTTTAATACAGGTCAGTTACAGTGCATACATCTAAAACCATATACATTTACTATTTGAGACGTGAACTGATTAGGTACACGTAGTGCTACACGGGTACGACACGCCTTGCGATAGTCACAGGTTGAAGTAACGGACCGAGGTCTATCAATACATTAAATATGCCTAAAAGCATCAATAAATGAAAAAATAAATAAGGTAAACAAATTTGTTTAGCTTTTTTCTTTTCATTTATGTAATAGTTACTGCCATAATCGAGGAGTTAATGTTTGAACAACCTACATGTGCCATGGTAACACCGATCCGCGAAGCGGTGAGGTGTTTCATGGGCGCTTGTAGGTTGTTTAAACACATGAACACCTCCATTAGGGCAGTAACTGACTTACACATCTACTTACTGACAACCGTTGGCTAGTATTCAGTGGAAATTTCGAATTTCCATTTGACATTAAAGGAATTGTCTCCACAGTTATTACAGCCGATCAATAACATCCATGTACGCATGCTGCCAGTGGGATTATACGTGTCCTATTGACACATTTCTCATTATTATTTGTGTTTGATGTCTAACGTATACATATACGAACCAAGCACGCAATATGTTGTATAATATGCATGGGAACATGCTTGCATAAATCATAAATTCACAGAGAATACCAGGCTAGTGTAGTTTGAAATACCAGTTTATCAGGCAAAACTGGGCCGTTTCCGAGCCGAGCCTCACTATCTTGATATCGAAAGACACTAGACTAGATTTTTTTATCAGGTAACGTTTTATACTAGCCAATAATCAAATTTAAAACAGTTTTCGTTGAAAAGAACGCCGACTTGTTTACGTTACGTGCCTGATTAGTCTGACGTCGTTCGGTAAGGTCATGTGACGTCGTTCGCAGGGTGTCCAACTTAGATAGGTACCACTGTAACAATAAATGGCAGCGCTAAGCGAAGATTATGCCCTCGCTGTCTGTCTTGATAATAATGAAAAACACAAGTCCTCGGTGACCTTGACCTTGGGCGGTCGTACCGGCAGCCTTGATAATGAAATAAGGACTTTAACATTATTGCCTTACAAATGTGTCTTATTACACACAAGGTGGACATACGTCCTCAGTGACCTTGACATTGGGAGATCGGATGTGGGTAGCATGCATAACAAAGCACGATCACATTGTGGCCAAATATTATCAAAATCGGTGAAGGGGTTCATGAGTTATTGAAAAATGAAAGTTGTTACTATGCATGTACGTACGTACGCAGTACATGGACTAACGCTATATCCCCTCTTGTCTATGAACGAACTACAATCAATGCCATATAAATGAAACGCAATGGGGTCCCAGGGTGTCCGGCTTAGACGTGTATACATAGCCCACCACGTTTACGTTCAGCAGTTCTCTGTCAAAACATGTGATAAGCACCCGGCCATGTAGAAAATATTTGTAATTGAAGGGCCTCTCATCGCCTGTTGCAGCGCGTACAACTGTACCTGCACGTGCAGCATATGAATGCGTATATCTATTATTGGGTGGTAAGTTATTTATAAAAATCATTTACGAGGGGTGTTCAACAATTAATTTCCCAACACATACATGATCCCAATAAAATGAAATTGCATTAATTTAATGAATAACAACTATTGGCATACTTACAACAACAATTACATTTAAAGACACGTTGTCTAATGTATGTGCAGAAGTGATGAAACATGTTTTTAACTTAGTAAAACTAATAATTCAATATGTTTATTATACCAAATCATAAATAGCGTTGCGAACGCTAGTTTTGTTGACAGTTGATGGTACTATTTGCATTTAGTTGAATTAATTTATTTCACATGTGATACATACATTTAGCAAGATAGTATGTGTGTGGAACAGTATTTTCATTTCAAATTAAAAAAATGTATGTTTCACAAAATGTGCTTCCTGGTACTGAAATAGCGAACGGAAGTGCGTTACCAACTTATCTTCCCTTTTCATCAGAGTAAATTGTAGTACATTGTATATAAGTGAACACACGGTCCGTGTACATGTATATGGCATTTGGAGTCAATAAAGCGAAAATTAAAGGAACATTGAATATCTTCAACAATCTGAAAACTCATGTGAGACACTGTTTCTTTAAAATATGTCAGGAACATCTCTTTATCATATATCATCAGTTAGGTCTCTGTAGAGTTCACATAATTAATTAACAATTTAATCCTTCATATGTTTAGCCACTGTAGTGTATTTTCACATGCAGTTGCAGTAATAAACAAACTTAAGTGATTGATGCAGTTGTCATTCAACAATGAAAACATGCCCTTTTTTTTACGATAATAAAACTATTCTCAGTAAAAATGCAGAATATATCAAAGTTGTATGCCAGTCCACGTGTACATTCAATTGTATTAGTATAATGCATAAATTTGACTTTCGTAGGTAGCGTAAAATATATTATGTCCTATTTTTGTATAACTGGGATCAAGTGAACAATGTTCTCGAGTCAAAAAAAGCGTTACAGCTATTTTATTGTATCTTAAATATGCACTGATCACAAGTTATCAATAAGCATAGCTTAAGTTCGACTCGTATGTTCTAAAAGGCCGGCATTAATTTATATTCAATATCATTATACACTAGTGTAATAAATGTGCAAATCCGACGGGTACAATAAAACACTTTAGGTAACCAGTATATGCTTAGTATGATGATGTGCTCCTGTAATAAAGCAAATCTAACATTTGTGTTCATGTAATATTATATTTATTAAAGCTCCTTGACTGATTTATAAAGAAACTCAGCATAGCCTCTTATGACATAAGTAAACTCGTTAATAAATATCGAAATAAATCATTACGCAAGTAAGATCCTCTCTCTATATATATAGCGCTGTTTTTGAAACATGATGAAATATGCCACTTCACGAGTGGGTGTAGGTTTACAACACTTTTCTGTTAGTTACTGAACGCCCCTCAATTATATCCATATTTATGTCGTTGACAATTGTCTTTCCACGTACTAAACTATACGTAAACATAAATATACTGTATACTACGTGTGAGAGATTCACCAGGTAAGCTTTCATTTAAAGTATTTCAACAATGTTCTACATTATAGTTTAGAAATTTCTGCCGCCCGTCTGTATATATACTTTTGTTTATACATCTGTCCACGGCATTGACACGATTTCTGATTACATATGCGTCACTGGCACGGAGAAGGACCTTGCAGCATTTGTAAGGCGAATATGTGTACCTTTATCATCAACCAAATTAGCGTTTTATGTTCTACATGTCATCATTCCGCTGAACTCAAAACATCAACAACTGCTACATTGGTGACATGTAATAAATATAGGAAATGGTATTGATCGAATGGCGACCAATACATGCAATGATCAAACTGAGCTGATGCGCAGACTGATCCCGGGCTACGCTAGCCATCGTAAGACCGCTTTTCGGTGTTCCTTGTGTCAAGCTATCAATTCACACAATCACCATAGACACACAACATGTGTGGTTTGCCGTGACGCACGACTTTTTCGTGCCCAGGTTTGCATATAGATGCAAACTTTTCGTTTGTCTACAGACGTGTTCAAGTTGCTTACCAACCTCAGAAAACAAACAATAGAGTCGATGTGTAATGATGCTTATAGGCATATTTAATGTAATTATATACTTATCTCATTAAAATTATCCACCAAATTTACAATAGTTTCCGTAGATGACGTCGAAAGTTAACGGAAATTTCATAGCTAATGCGGAATATATTTTCATAAATATTCGCACTTCTTAGAATAGGTACAAAATCACATGGCGCGTCTCATACATCATGTATGTAGTCTTGCACTAGTCGTACATTGTATTTAACTTAACTACATACATTTAAACACTACATATAATGATTAATATGTTTTTGTTTTCTACACATGTTTTCGCACATTTTCTTAGATACAAAATCACATGGCGTGTCTCATACATTTGTATGACGAATTCCGTGTTCTCGGGCCTCCTGCTATTGACAGTTTACACGCCACATTTAGTACACCAATGCATGTAATTAAAAGTGTAGAAAGCTACATTCATTCATAATAACCATTCATTATAAGGCAAGAAGAAACGTGAATATGTTTGCCTTCGCTGATACTCATAAACTACAACGGTGTTAACATTGGCTCGGAATTTGTCATCAGGTTTAAGTGAATGTTTTACCCGGACAAGACGGTCACAGTTCAGTACAAACTGTAGCTTAGTATATATTAATTAAATAAAACACATACTACAGTGAAACGTCTCTAAACCGGACACCTGTGAGGTCCCCATGGTGTTTGTTTCTTTGTCTTTTTGTTGGGGTTTAACGTCATGTAAGGCCGGGTCAATGTGTTTAGCACTAAATCCCATATATTACCTGTACAAGTGAAATCAGAATAATCCTGATCTGATGCCAGGTCCTCGCCACACCAGAATCACTTGGCCCCTCCCAAAAGCAGTAGGACTAACTTCCCTTAAACTGCTTCCTACACACTATTCATGTTAGAATTTGCGGAAATTTCGGTTTGACGACACGTGGCTTAGTTTTAACTACAGGGGCCCGTTTCACTAAACTTCGCATAATAAAAATGTTCTTACGAAGCTTTTTATTAATTGGGTTTTCACATTAACGTGAGTCATAATTGCTACCATTTTCCACATACGTGTACACATCCTAAATGTAAACACATCCTCAAACGATTTTCCACCATTGACTGTATGTGTGTACTTTATTGTAAATTAAAATGTTGCACTTACGAACTTCTCAGTCGTACGAATGTTAGTGAAAGGGGTCGGGGGCTCCAATGTTTAACATAAACAGTGTGACGTCAAACCGACAAATTCTACAGACAATTTGTGGTATGAACGACAAAACGCTCTTTAAATCATACCCAATTTTACAATATTAAATATCTAGAAGGCAGGACACTTACCATCTTATCAACCAACGGAAGTGGTACTAGTGTACCCTGGGCCCGGCTCTCTAATTCAGTAATTGTAACGTGCACGAAGCCGGGCCCACAATTACAATTACAATTGCTGAATTAGCGAGCCGGGCCACGATATGTAATCCACTTCCGTTGGTTGAAAAGATGGCGAGTGTCCTACCTTCTAGATATTTAATATCATATTGAAATTGGGTATGATTTAAAGAGCGTCTAGTCGTTCATACCACAAAGTGCCTGTCACAAATTCCACCAACTCTAACGATGACGCAGGGGCGTCGGAACAGCTCCGGTAGGTCCGGCGACTGCCGGGCCAATACTTTTGACATATTTGGAATTCATATATAAACAAACGGAAAGTACATATGTTTTCAGCATTTTTTTTAATTTCCTCATCAGAAGTGTATGTTGTTACCACTCAGTTGAACCATCTCGGCGAGACGGTTCAACTGAGTGGTAACAACATACACTTTTGGTGGGTAGCGGAGGCACCCACTAGATTCACCGGACCAATCTTATGATGTTCTGACGCTCCTGTAACGATGTCCCGGAATAGTTCCAAGGGAAGTTACTCGTGATTGTCCAAATTCGATAACATGGGAGAAAAGCCGTGTATGTGACGTTGTGCGATTTTCAAGAAAAATGTTTACGGAAACTGTGATATTTTCGGTAAATGACATTGGACGTTAACGAAATTTACATAGCAAATGCGGAATTCTAATCCGCATTTTCTCTGAACATTTCGTTAAAGGTAAATGCCCACTCAGTAGGCACAACATGTTCTTTACAGGAATTAAATACGTGTATGATCGTGTCACTATTCCACCAGTTCTAAAAATTACGAGTGCCCGCTATACAGATATAATCATTTAGTAATGTTTACTTTACTGATAGTGAGGCGCGGTGGTATCAGGCTATTTTAACAGATATGCAAATGAGGCATGGTATTTTTTAATTATTTATAATAATTAAATCCGTCACCTGAAAAAATAATAAGTATGATCATTGCACATCAAAACATAAATACAGAGAATAAATAGTAATGTCCGTTAACATTTTCAGGAAACACGGTTATTGCCCCTGATATCAGTGTGGAAATTTACGTCTGATATGAAATGTATAATAATGGCAATCAATACGTGAATGAATGTCTATTTTGCCATTAAATGTATAAGATGTTGTCTCTGATATACAGAACAGTTTGTGGCTACTGGTACCTTTAATTTTCCACGTCATTTACGGATAATATCTTATTTTTAAAAAATAATTTGCATTAGATATCGCACATCTTTGTTAAGTACGAACTCACATGGCGTGTCCCAATTATAAGACTGGCTTACTAACAGCGCCGTGTCATAAACTGCAGGCGGGTTCAGTTACAGATGTTTGAACAGATGGTCAGTATGTTTTGTGTCTTATGGGTATTTTTGTAAATTTTGGGTAGATTTGGTGGATTTCGTTGGGTTTGGTTTATTTACATAGTTTTGTGGAACTGCTAATGCTCAATAATTACACACGACATAAATGGTAAATTGTCTACAAATTCACCGTTCCGAAATTTCTGACCCATTTTATACTGACAAAATACCCAAGGAATGAAAGCTTTTTTCAATATTTGGATAAATAGAATTTACAACATGCGTTGCTTTCAGACCAATTATATAATCAATTTTCAACCAACAAACTCCAAATTCGGGTTCTATCGATGCAGGGGACATATCAATCTACTGATGCCGATAGCATATGAAATTTCCCCATGTTAAATCCCCATAGACATCTTCACTCTGTGATTTAACATGGGGAAATTACGTGAACTTCAGTTATCTGTTCCTACATCTAAGACATTAAAATCCATGCAATTGCGAGATTTTCTAGCGAGCCATGCAAGCGGAGATTGCACGCGTTGCGCGCCATCAAAATCCACAACGACATCCCTCGTTATTGGATGTCAGCCAATAAGAGTCGGGATGTAAAAAGGTTTACACGTCTATGTAAGGATATGTACCCAACATTTCCGATTTTTGAGAGCTCGACCATCTATCCGAGAATAGTTGACGTTTTTCAGACGAAATATAAATGTTGACTTACATTGACGGTTCAGGTCCAGTACATTAATCTAAACAAACAATGTGAGACAGGTTTTATTGTTGTCGGTTCACAAATAATGGTTTTATTGGTTAAAAACGTACGCAGGTAGAAGCTCTGTTTCACACCTTTGTAAATTACCGTACACATATATACGTGTACTAACTCGCGGGAGGTGATGTAAATTGTATGTTCGTAACAATGCACCCAAACCACCAGATATACCGAAATAACCCATAAAACACCGAAATATGAACCGTTCTTCCAGGACGGGATCATTCCTGTGTAAAGTCCATACGCATCGGCGTGTTCTGTCTCTGTACAGTCTATAAGTATCGGCGTGTTCTGTCACTGTACAGTCCATACGTATCGGCGTGTTTTTTCTCTGTACAGTCCACAAGTATCGGCGGGTTCAGCCTCTGAGGGGCCGTTTCACTAAACTTCGTACGACTAAAATGTTCGTAAGTGCAACATTATGATAGTCTGTAAATTCCACATTGACACTGTTTTCTTGTAAACAATTAGTGGATTTACATTTATTGAGCATTGGCTGCATATGCAGCCTATGCTCAATAAATGTAAATCCATCAATTGAAATTTCCAGACAATCATAAATTTGCACTTACGAACATTTTAGTCGTTACTCGAAGTTTAATGAAACGGCCCCTGGGTGCATAAACTGCCGGCTGGTTCAGTCCCTGTACAGGCCATACGGAGCCGGTGCAGATGAGGTCATGTGCCGTGTACGTGTATGAGGCGAAGTTGTCTTTCTTCTCCTCCCAGTTACAGCGACTGCCCGCCAGGAGTGACTGGTCGCCACACTGGGTGAGCAGCACCGTCGCTCTTGTAGCGATCGTACCCCATCTGCTTCACCTGGCGGGCAATATACACGATAGAGAGTATGGGTTCACGTGGACTATTGTCAGATTGTTTTTGCCGTAATGGCAGGTCTCAGGTAAATCATATTTTTCTTCCTTTTAATGATGACCATGTTCCAGCCGTTAATACTATTATTATTACTTAGTAGATGTAGTATTACTTGTAATGCTGCTAAATTTGGTATTCGCAGACTCGTAGTGTTAACGGCTGGAACATAGTCATCATTAAAAGGAAGAAATCACAGCCGTATTGATGAAACATATGATTTACCTGAGACCTCATTGGCGCCGCCATTAATGCAGTGTAAACAATAGACCACGGGATCACATACCCTGAATAGAGAGAAATGTACGACGCTGTTGTGCTGAGAATAAAATGCGGAACGTCCGTTTGGGTACAGGGTCCCTTATTTCGTGAACGGCATACATGTAGCTGGCGGGCTGAACTATTGCATACTAGTAAATACTCCACCATATAGAGAATAGTAGGTTAGTGCCGTGAACATGATGAATGGGGAAACATATCTGGCAAGGCTTAGGAAACGGGATGGGCTAGGCTCTGCCGAGCCCATCCCGTTTCCGTGCCGTGCGAGATATTTTTCCCATTCACGGTACTAACCTACTATTCTAGTTATCCCGTCAACACTACAAATATCTTTAAAATGCAAAAAATAACGCCAGACGCATCCTCAAAATCGGAGAATCGACTAGTATGACAACCGCATATGACCCTCATACGCAGTGATTCGTTCGTATTGGCAAGATATCAAACATGTTTCACGCACCATGTTTCACGGCACATACGCACTGTGTTGACGGGATAATATAATATTCACGTCCGTTACCTGATTCCTGACGAATTCCCATTCAACTATGTGCAGAAGATACTGAACAAACGCATTTTCGTCTAGTAACCGGCGAAATGAATTTGCGCCGGTTACGAGACGAAAATTGCGTTTATGCGATAGCTCTAGGTCGCACTGAGTGGCATCTTTCCGGAATCGGTGTATTTTTCGACGTGAAACATTTTACGCCAGCGCGGAATGCAAAACCAGTGGAATTTTTGCTGAGTAAAACTTACAGAAAGCACATTTGGGTACAGCGATCCCGTATTTCGCAAACGACGTAGCAGGCGAACTGCACCACGAATAAACGCTCCCAACTGTGATTGTTATTAGCCGATCTATTTATAGATCGGCTATATATTGGTTATCCATTGGTTTGTAACCACCCTTTTCTCCTATATTCGGTAGTCTACAAACGCGAAATTTGTTGTATCACTTCCAAACTGCATCAACCGGATAATTTTCCATTGAACTTTAAATACAGCGAAATAACACAATTTGGCTATAAATAAACGTTTTAACTACAAGAGTTCGGTAATTTGACTATAAATAAACGTTTTAAAAATAACTACAAGAGTTCGGTAAACTAAAGTTAGGCGGTTTGCCTTCTATTCAATTTGTACGAATAGGAGCTTGCGTCTATTTTTAGATGGCACTCGCGTGCTGCCACAGAATTCGGACAAACACACAGTGACTACAACTTTGTGTATTGCGGCGTGTAATCTGTAGATAAATAGAGCATACAGTACAGGTTTTACGCTGGAATATTTCGCAACATAATGGTGACAACAAAACATTGCTGCTATGGCGATTCACGAACCCTGAAACCCGGTGAAGACCAATACTTTATTGGATGGATTTAGGAACGGGTTTGCAAAACCTGCACAAAATCGCATAATTTGCAAGAAGATACAACCATTAGATACAGGTAATTTGTTTTGCAAAGTACATTTGAGTATAAATACCGCCGAGAATATACGCTACAAACTGTTAATTAACAATATACGAGTGGGGATTGTCCCTGCAGTATATTTATACTGTACCGAGAGAAAAGTGGAGCCATTACGGCCCTTAGATGCCAGATGTTAACATCAACATTATTTTATGTAATGTTGGCTTATCTTTAGCGTTGTTACGTTTAACGGCGCTACAGTGGGGGATTTACAATATCCATTCAACACTGAAACTACCATTTGCTGATATGGTGGCAGGTTCCCTTACCACACCAACATCACTTGGCGCAATATATATAACGGAATCTACTTATTTTGCTCAAATATACCAGCATATAGAGAAATTATTAAAGGTACATGCCCACGCAGTAGGCACAACATGTTCTTTATAGGAATTAAATAAGAGTATAATTATGTCACTATTCCACAAGTTCTAAACATTACGAATGCCCGCTATACAAATATAATCATTTATTAATTATCAATTTACTGTTAGCGACGCGCGGCGGTAACAGTCTATTTTGATAATGTGCGACGACTATCACATCACGGATTGCGGTGCGCATGCGCAGTATACTACGCGCGCCAGTAGGCTTCCCAATATGTCGAAACGTCCAGGACGGAAATTGTATGAAACGGCGTCGGTCAAAAAAAGGCAAAATGTCTGAGGGACAGGCAGTACAGAGAGATAGTGGTTAATATTGGCGACCAGATCACCAAATGGAAAGAGTTACGTGGAGATTTAGATTTGGACTCGAACAGAGATTTTTATTCTCAACTTCCGATACTTCACTGCGCATGTCAAAGATGTGATATGATTGACCGTGTCACGTGACGCGTATTCGTAAAAATAGCACTTGGTCTGAAAATAACCTTTCTGGTCGCGGCATATAAAATGCGATTTAACACCAATTAACACGCGCCGTAATTAAAAATAACTCGTTAGTGGTTAGACAAATGGCTCATATAAGGCATGACAAAAAATGAAAAGTAGTAGTACAGTGTAACCTGCTGCGTGGGTATGTACCTTTAACACATAATAATGTTTTATAAACGTGTGGCTAGTTCATTTACATTTGACTACCATAAGTATTGCTATAATCAGATATTAATGATAGCTAAATATCACTGGGAGAATTTGGTTGGGGAGGAAATCAAGACTTCTCTCACTTTTCCCTGACATTCCGTAACTACTAAAATGTGGACATATATTGAACCCTGATTTGATCGGCTAATAACATCATGCTCTGCATGACTTTTCATTATATTATTCACGCCCGTTAGGGAAAGTATCAGTTATTGTAGTGTTTATAGGTGAACATTTTCTGCGTTCGGCTCGATGTCATGACATCTCGAAGTTTCGGGGCGCTACTAGAAATAAAAGTGCTACCCCGCTCCATACCTCTCGCGAGGCTCGCAATTTAACCCCATCTCTTTCATGTAATGCATGGAAGAGTGCTTTTTGCAATCGGTTATCCAGCGTGTTTGATATGTAGCGATATAAAACTGTCAAAGCTGTATCAATAACTTATTAATTAAGAACATACACATGCACAAATTGGCTATTTTACTGTGTCAATGTGTTTATCTGACATTTACATGTATATCTTGTAAATTTGAAAGCTTCATTTCGTTGTGTTGAATGTTGAACAACAACTAGAGGAAAGATGGCTTCCATGGGAAAATGATTCCCATGTTCTATTATTTTTGGCAATTTACTAGTTGTACATAACATATCGGAGGCGAATTATTATAGCTAGGGCGCTACTAGCTTCGTGAAACATCCTAACGTCGGTTTAGCTATGCTAATATACATCAGGGCCAGATTGGTCTTTAACCGTTCGTTAAGCCAACAGAGGTTTTGACCATGCATTTAACAGTGCGTTAAGTTAACAAAGTCAGTTAAGGTAGACGTACCCTTCTTGTGGTCCATGCAAAGTCAATGGAAATCTAATAAAAAAACCTACTAATAAAACAATAGCGAGTGACATAAATAAACCATGTGAATGTGATCTGTATGTGTTTATGCAGATACCGCTACCAATAAAAATACACACACACCTGTAATATGCAAATAATAGATCAAGTTTGATGTATGACATGGACATTTACATCTCTATACAGGGGGGCGTTTCACTAAACTTCGTACGACTAAAATCTCTGTAAACTTCACATTAACAATCGCTGGATTTACATTTATTGAGCATAGGCTGCATATGCAGCTTATGCTATATGCAGCCTATGCTCAATAAATGTAAATACATCAATTGAAATTTCCAGATGATCCTAAATTTGCACATTTTAGTCGTACTAAGTTTTGTGAAACGTCCCCCAGGTGTGTAGAAGCTAAAGTATACATAAAAAACACAAAACTATGCTTCTTATTGTTTAACTATCGCATATGGTGTGATTTCTCTGCTGGCAGCATCTGAATAAAGTTTCATTGCTCACATATAATTATTATATGGTTTATTGGTGCAAGTAGCTGTCGTTTTACGAGTAGTTGTTTTCATTACATTTCCATATACTGTATATGGGGCCACAAGAAAGGCATAGCCACTAAAGCCTAATAGTGTACGGAAAGGTGGGGTAACGTTTTTCAAATGAACCATTTATTGGGTTCTATGTCCGATTCTTCCACCTGTGGGCACAGTAACCTTAAGCCAACAGTGGCGTTGGGCAAGTATTTAACAGTCCGTTAAGTTAAACTAAGGAACGTGACGTCAAACAGACGAATCCCAGAAATTCAAGCGCCGAAATACGAGCAGTCAATACTCACCTTGTCCCGAGTCTCATCCGTCAGTTCCCTGACGACAGACAAACACAGTTTCGGGTTGTACGTTAGTACCGCCAAATTCTCCTCCATAACGGATTTCGTGATTCGCTCCACGGCAGCCGAGTTGAATTTCTTCTTAGGCTCCATGCGATAGGTCGGCTCATTCTCGTGATGCGCGGTGGACGAACTTCCCAGAGTTCCAAACTCTTTCTTCATGAACTTTGATGATAGACGCTTAGAAAAGCGTTTAGCGAACATATTGCTGTTGAACGAAGGGCCGGCCGTGCTGACGCGTTTCATGGCGAATTTGTTGCTGACGTGTCCTAGGTTTGCGTTGCCGACGGCGGAAATGTTCTCGTTTGTGTCCGAGTGGTGTTGTCCAGCAGACGACATGCGTTTCCATAGCGACATTTTGACCTTCGGCGAGTGGCCGGGTGTTACCGGGGATACCAAGTTGTTGGCGGCCGGCTGGTTGGCGGCTGCCGGCGGATGGTTGGCAACATGGTTGGCGGCCGGATGGTTGGCGGCTGACGGCGGATGGTTGGCGACTGTGCGATCGCTCGTCTCTGATTGGACGGTTGGTCCGCTCGTGGATGGTCGTTTCTACATCGACATCCCGTGCTGTACTTTATGTGTTAATTTAAAACAATAACTCACCTGTAGTTGCGCATACGTAGTACGGAGCCCCGCAGGGGACATGGATTTTTTAAATTAATTCTTTCCCACGAAATAAAAATTCGTTCCCTCAATTTAACAATTAATCGATATAACAATTCGTTCCCTAAAATTCACAATTCGTTCCAACGAAATGACAATTCGTTCCCTCGATTTAATAACTCGTTCCCTCGAATTGACAATTCGTTCCCACGATATCACAATTCGTTCCCACGAATTAACAATTCGTTCCCGTTTCGTTCCCGTTGGAACGAATTGTTATTTCGTGGGAACAAATTGTTAAATTGAGGGAATGAATTGTTAATTCGTGGGAACGAATTGTTACATTTAGTGAACGAATTGTTATTTGGTGGGAACGAATTAATAAACAAAAAGAATGCTACGTCCGCTGCGGGACTCCGTGAGTTTGCAATCGTGCTCACACTATTGCATACACGTATGTATATACATGTACGTAGACTAGCTATTGTGTTGACACACGTAGTACTTGTATGCTTATATGGCTGTGACTGGTGAAATAGGGCTTATGGGTTTTGCGACCAATGTAGATCCAGATCAGACTGTGCGGATGCACAGGCTGATCTGGATCTACATTGGTCGCACTGTTCGCCATTCTATTTATGAAACGCCCGTTATGAAACGCTTCTACCAAGGAATATAGTTCGTTTTCAGGCCACATGCGTTTGCTATTTGATCAGGAGCTACACTGGCCACAAAACCTATACGCCCCATTTCTCCAGTCACTGCCACGTTTCCAAAATGTCTCGAAACGTTCGCAGGGGTTTTCAATTTCCTCGTGTGAGTCGCAGGACCTCGCTGTCGTGTCGCTGGAATTTTGAACATGTTCAAAATATTCGCGCGACAAATGTTCTCTCAAAATAGTCACAGAGTCGTCGCGGGTGTCTCGAACCCGTCTCAATTTAGTTTCCGTGAGCCAGAAAGTGCGAACAAATTGCGACATGATTAAGACACGTTGTGACAATTGTTGCTAATTCGCGTATGTTCTCGTAATTTTGTATCTCCAACTAATCGCGAAATGTCGCAGCCCAGTGAGATACATGTACTACCCTTAAGAATAGAACATATATAAATGTATATAGTTGATGTTTCGCATTATGTGTTACAGTTACTGGATGATGTATTTTGTTTACAACAGCAGAATGCGCGAGTACAGGGACGAGATACAGGCATTCGGCGTGTTTCGGCTTTCATCTATATATATGAACAAGGTTTCTAACTTTGGTCGGACACGCTATCGCACTTATTTGTAATCGTTGTAAAATATACTAGAAATCTGGCCTGTCGGCACACGAATGCCCCCGCTGGCAGCCAAAGAAAGCGAGGGCACATTTGAAAACACAAAAGGCCTTGGATGGTGGATTGTTTTTTCACAGCATGATAGAGGACCATGGGAGGAATGCATGTGTGAAATATGAAACGATTACGTGAAACAACCACAAAAGTATGAGGATTTTACCTGAGCGAGACGGGATGGGACGTACCACAGGTGACGGGAAAAAAATCACATGACGGTGTATATATATAGATATCTTATACAAGTAACAACATACTATCAGATTAGTTGTTCCCATCACCTGTGGGACGTACGGACGGAACATACGGACGCCGGTAACACTATAACGCCCCTCACCATTTGGAGGCGGGGGCATAATAATAGTTGTACAGTAACTGATGAAACACGCAGAAGTAACACATTTTATAAAACACGATGTCGGCAAATAGCTATGGAACCTACTGTTACTTGTTTACACTATCCAATGTTAAATCAATCTTATTCTATTTTGTACATGTATTTTCTTGTATACGCGCGGCTCATCAATACTTGCACAATCATAATATTAATATTAAACACGTCAAATGAAAACTCTACATCCATATTTTAGTTTTACATTAACTGGTGCGTTCCCATGCATTATATACCTTCGTAAAACAATATATGAACAATAAAAGTTCTCCAGCTAAGGCTTAATATGTAATACTAATGATTAAACCAGTCTAGTACTAACGCATGGGAATTGGGAATTTTAGGGAACGAATTGTTATATCTCATTGTAAATTCCGCGAGTCTTACATCAGAAGCAATAAAGACACCAAGATGCACATCTTCAATGAGTCAAGAAGACGTGTGTATAGTTTCATATCGATTGACAGTTTCATAGGAGGTGTGTACACAAACTCTGTACCCTATATAGAATGTTATACACAAATCTAAACAAAATGGCTAAGTTATAAAGGTGATTTGTTACACATATTTTTTCGGCATAAAACCAATGCGCATATCTTCAATATGTGTAGAAAACATGTGTATAGTTTCAGATCTATTGAATGAACGGGTTCAGAGGAGTTGTGTACACAAACTATGCAGTTTTCTGTCCGCCGCCCGCCCCGCGGTAAACATAATACGTACCGTTTTTTTTTTTAAACGTTTTTTTTAAAACGGTCGTATACAAATGGAGAAAAATATGTCCTTGTTGCCGGTATCGACGCATTCGTGTAAAAGTCACCCAGGTGAAAGACATACATAGAGAATACCATGTTGCTGTCTTTTCATATCAAGTTTATCAGGCAAGGCTAGGAAACGCGTAGGAATTTTGAGGCTTGCCGAGGAATTCCTACCGTTTCCGAGCCGAGCCCGATAAACTTGGTATCAAAATACACTAGCCTGTTATTCTATTTATCAGGTAACGTTTTATGCTGGAAAACGACCGCAGATGACGTCGTTATCCATTGAAAGAACGCACTTGTTTAAGTTGCGTCATTACACTTGACGTCATTCGGTGGCGCGTGGCGCCATCCGACCAATGGAACGTCAGTTTTCACTTCGTTGTAACACGGATGTTTGTATCAGGTTAATGCCTGTTACAGCAATATGTTATCAGTCAGTACGTATTCGGTCATTACAAGGCAGGTTACCTGATAAACGAATGTCCATTGAATAAATGTCAATTACCCCACCCACATTACGGCAACAAGTGTGGGTGGGGTAATGGGATTATTTTATGTCACAGGTCCGAGTCTCACCTGTGTCTGGTCTGTGCATGCAATGTTCGCTGTTCTGTTGTGCACATCAGGGGCCCGTTTCACTAATCTTCGTACGATTAAAATGTTCGTAAGAGCAAATTAAGGATCGCCTGGAAATTTCAATTGATGGATTTACATGTATTGAGCATAGGCTGCATATGCAGCCTATGCTCAATAAATGTAAATCCAATGATGGTTCACAGAAATCATAGTTAATGTGAAATTTACAGACTATCATAATTGTTTCACTTGCGAACAGTCGTATGTAAGAAGTTTAGTGAAACGGCCCCCAGGTTGTATGCATGTACGAGCTGATCAGCAGCCACACTGGTCAAACATCCAATACACCAGTATTACTGTTTTGGCGTGAACTGTCTCATGCACTACGATGGCTAAAATAAATGCAAACTAAAATACTTAATTATCTATATGAACCTTTAACAAAAGACCAGAGTCGCCAGGAGACAACGAAGCATGCCTGGTCATGCTGGTAGTGGTTTAGTTAATAACCCTTTGAACTCGACAACCAACTAAAGCGGGGTTTGCAAACCGTGTATTTCCAGATGAGCCGGCTCGTAACGAGCCGTCTCATTAGCATCTGCACTATAGTGCAAGTATTTTTTTATATTTTCATATTTTCACATCCCATTTTTATAAATGGACTAGTCTTAACCACAGGTATTTGAACAGATGGTCAGTATGTTGGTGTCATATATGGGTATTTGGTTGGATTTTGGGTAGATTTGGGTGGATTTCGTTGGTTTTGTGTAATTGACATAGTTTTGTGCAACTACTAATGCTCAATCGTTACACACGATAGAAATCGTCAATTATGTACACATTTCTTACTGTCAAAATACCCAAAGGAAAGAAAGCTTTTTCAATATTTGGCCAATACAATTTCCAACATGCGTTGCTTTCAGACCGATTATGTCATCAGTTTTTAACCACAAACTCCATATTATATCGATTCAGGAGACATATATCAATTTATACGATATATAAATGTTTGAGTTGCATTGGCGGTTCAGGTCCATTTCTTTAATTTAAACAAACAATTTGGAACCGGTTTTATTGTTATCGGTTAACAAAACGTACGCGGGTATCGTCTCTGTATCTCACCTTGTAAATTCATACGTATACGTGTAACTCGCGGGAGGTGACGTACATTGTATGTTGGTGACAATACACCCAAACCACCAGAGATACCGAAATAACCCATAAAACACCGAGAGATGAACCGTTCTTCAAGAACCTGTCGTCTTAACTTCATTTTCTGACGGTTGGATTGGTTGCAAAATTCACATATCAAAATCCAGTCCAGTTACTTAGGGGTGAAAGGGTTAAACAATGTTTTATCAAAGTCGGTTAATGTGGTATGAGAGGCAAAAACTATACTGTTAAACACTTAATTAATGTTTCTTTCCTGAGTGACACGTCATGGTTTCTTTCCTGAACAGAACAGAACAGAACAAATCGTTTATGTTCGCAATAGAGTTTCAGTGCACACGCAGGTGGAATAAGAAACAAACAAGGCATGTATGATAAGTAGTAAGCATGGTGACGTCTATAAAGCTCATGTAGGCAGGCGATGCGCCACGACGAGATGGGGTCCACAGACTACTAAAATGAATTAACATTAATAAATTGATAATCAATGAGAAATGTTCAAACAATGATCAATTTACTCAGCCTGACATATGTGAATACGGGTTATTACTATAATTATAATAATAATAATCCGACCCAAAACACCTGTCGTGCACGTGATCAGTGGTGATACAGTCCGGGCTGCACAGATGTTAGTCAGCGCTGGATCAGCACAGGCCACGAATGCACGTGAATGTTTTTTCTTTCTTTTAAATGAACAAATTCCAAGCATCAGCTCCATTTAATAGAATTCATGGTATAATAATCACGGCCCCCATGACCTCGTGGTACACCATACCCGCCCCGAGAAAGCTTTGTCACATACATATAGGTGAAAAAGTGGCAAGTGAACCAGCATGTAGATATCTATTTACTATAAATAGCATGTGTCTACCAAATACAGCTTACAGTTTAGAGATGCATAATAAAGTAACCTTTATTTATCAAATAAGATTTATAGTTAGTGCATGACCCACAGTGTGAGCTGTGCAAAGAAAGAACTTGGGAAGCGCAAAATTGGAAAGCGCGAAATTTCACACTCAAAATAAATACGCAGTAGGTCTATTTCGACCAAATCGAGGTCACTAGTGTGGTTTGACATTCAATGACCCAGAGCCGACACGTGGGGTGTGTTCTTGCTGCTGATTGGTTCACAAGTCCACTATAATAGTAAAATGTAGTACACACTACCATATTTAGCAAATGTATTGTTCCAGGTCAGTGATAGAATTTACACATGTGTACAGATGATTCACCACAGCTGATGATTGGTCGAGCGTTTGTCCTTGTCCTCGTAATATATTATAATAGTTTATTTATAGCAGGGACCATACATACACTCATTTGTCATAGTATATAGTATATAGGCCTAATATCATTTGGATGCACAACATATAAGCTTTGTTAAACATTGTTAATACTTTATCAATTAGTAAATGTTTTAGGCAAAAAGAATGTTTCAATCACATAGGAGGGAATGAACTAAAATAATATATATCTATTTTGTCATTACAATCTTCCTTATATTTTTCAGATGTAGCAATGGCAAAGCCATACATGTGTATATCAAAATGTAAGAAGTGGGCTTAGTCCATCTTCAGTCTGGGTGGAAACCTGCCTGTGATCAATACATGATGGGTGTATCCGAGGGCAAGTACAGTACTCAACCCATAAAGGCAATAACTGGAGTGGCGTCAGAGACATCAGATACATGTACCATACCAACATTAGTGCACAGCATTCATTTAGAAGCACAATGTTATTTGGAGTGCATCTCAATGGAGCATCAATGAGTATGATAGCAACCGCAGTACCGGCCTGAGTGATACCTATGGTAGGCAGCTGGGGGTCGTTTCACTAAACTTCGTACAACTAAATTGTTCGTAAGTGCAAAATCATATTAACAAGTTTTCTTGTAAATCCATAAATTGAGATTTCCAGACGATCATAAATTTGCACTTACGAACATTTTAGTCGTACGAAGATTAGTGAAACGGGGCCCAGAGGGCCGTTTCACTAAACTTCGTACGACTAAAATGTCATGTAAATAATTATTGGATTTACATGTATTGCGCATAGGCTGCATATGTTCGATACATGTAAATCCATCAATTGAAATGTCCAGACGATCCTAAATTTGCACTTACGAACATCTTAGTCGTACGAAGTTTAGTGAAACGCCCCCTGGTGATTATTTCACTTATTATGCTAATAGAAACGGAGATAGCATCTACGATTGTGACCTTGACCTTGGGGTTAGCGGGGGTATGGTGGTCGTGGATTTGTCACAGCGTGATAGCGAATATCGTACGGAGCCCCGCAGGGGACATGGATTTCTTTTATTAATTCGTTGCCACGAAATAACAATTCGTTCCCCTAAATTTAACAATTCGTTCTTTCGATAAAACAATTCGTTTCCACGGATTATCTCACGAAATAACAATTCGTTCCCTCGAATTAATAATTCGTTCATCCCACGATATAACGATTCTATTCCCACGAAATAACAATTGCTATATCGTGGGAACGAATTGTTATTTTGTGGGAACGAATTGTTAAATTGAGGGAACAAATTGTTAATTCGTGGCAACGAATTGTTAATTCGTGGGAACTAATTGTTAAATTGAGGGAACGAATTGTTATTTCGTGGGAACGAATTGTTATTTCGTGGGAACTAATTGTTAAATTGATGGAACGAATTGTTCTTTCGTGGGAACGAATTGTTTATTTCGTGGGAACGAATTAGTAAAAATTCTACGCCAAATGTGGGGTTGCGTAATATCGAGAGAAAGGCATGTGTGAATTATCAAGAAGTGTGAATGGAAACAGAAAATACAACAAATTTCCATCATTGAACGTTAAATTTATGAATTCACTAAGATTGTGACATTGACCTTGGGGTTAGCGGGGTTATGACGGTCGTGGATTTGTCACATCTTGATAGAGAATCGTTAGAGAAAGGCATGTGTGAAATATCAAAACGTTTAGTGAATGGAAACAGGAATTATAATACATTTCCCTCAATGTTAAGTTTTCAATTGTTTGAAGACGGACCGATTGAAGGCGTGCTAACAAAAGGATTAAGTCTATATGAGACACGGCATGCGATTTTGTACCTTCGGACATCTGCATAATTTCATTAAATATGTTTACAAAATGTAAGATATTTTTCATAAAGAAAGTCAAAGACTTTCCGCATGTACTCTGAAAATGTTGTCAACTTTTGACACCATTTACGGAAATTATAGTAAATTTTGTAAACGTATTGCATGAAATTACGCAGATGTCCAAAGGTACAAAATCACATGACGTGTCTCATATGTCACATCCATGGTTTGAATTCGCTCGTTCTCATTATCCGTCGTAATCTTTAATCCCGTTAATCTGGTTGTAATCCAACGGGCCGCGATCTGCGTGAGCGTGTCTTATTGACGGCCATATGTGCGCACCAGCAGCATGCACATACAGCCTGGTCTTATGAACGGGGTCAAAACTAAATTTACAGGTGCAGCTATAAAAAATACAGGTGCACCTGTAAAAATACAATTTAGTTTTGACCCCGTTCGTACACCATATGTACGAACGGGGTCAAAACTAAACTTACAGGTGCAGCTATAAAATATACAGGTGCACCTGCATTTTTTACAGCTGCACTAAACTTACAGGTGCAGCTATAAACATATACAGGTGCACCTGTAAATGAATAGCTGCACCTGTAAAATGTATAGCTGCACCTGTACAATACGTTTATAGCTGCAACTATAAAAATACAGCTGCAGCTATACATTTACAGGTGTACCTGTATATGTTTATAGCTACACCTGGAAGTTTAGTTTTGACTCCGTTCGTACATACGGTGTACGAACGGGGTCAAAACTAAATTGTATTTTTTACAGGTGCAGCTGTACTTTTACAGGTGCAGCTGTATTTTTTACAGCTGCACCTGTATATTTACAGCTGCACCTGCATATTTACAGATGCACCTGTATATTTTTAAAGCTGCACCTGTAAATTAAGTTTTGAGCCCGTTCGTAAACCATATGGTCTGGTATTCACTGCGTTATATGTTGGCTGTGACTGGAGAAATGGGGATTATCACATGAAAACCTTGCTATCCGAGTTGTACCCCATTCCATAAATGTGACATGACACACGTGTAATAACACCTGCAGCGAATGGATTGATTGGCCGCATCACCATAATTACGTATTCGTAGTTGCGCCAACGTACTGTGAAATGAATACAAGAACGCCGCCAACGGCATGTAAACGTCCTGGTGCCATTACTAAAACATTTTGTATCTCCTAATTATGAGATACTAACTCCTAATTATGAGATATTAATTAGGAGATAGTAAGTCCTAATTATGAGTTACTATCTCCTAATTAGGACTTAGTATATCCTAATTATGACTTAGTATCTCCTAATTAGGACGTAATATCTCATAATTAGGAGATACATGTACATGTATATATATTTCAGCATTGGCATTTTAAACAGCCATATTGATATGGTAAAGAAGTTATAGGAAAATAGAGGAATGAGTGTGCATCTATTGAACGCAAATATGGATGATGGCAACCATGCCAAAGAAGTTTCAAATGAATCCCTCTTACGGTAAAAAAATGTTATAGCATAATTAAGCTATTGAACTAGAACTTATTTGACATTGACATTGGTCATTGTGGTGGCGGAGCATGGGTGGGGTCGGGAATTAAAATAGGATTGATGAGGTTAGGGTTAGTTTGAAGCCAAGTACAATATGCTGTTACTGTCCAATCAGTGACATGAACAAAGCGATAATGCACTGCTAAGGCTATAGAACAGTTGATTAAATGTGAATGTCGGCTATGATGCTCTGGTAACTGTTGTTGCTACTGAAACTAATTACAGTGCATCGATCATTGCAAGTGTGATGTTAATCGATATGATATCACCGTCCACCGGCATCACCACATGTATTGCAATATGTTGATGTTTTACATTTGCTGCTTGTATAGTATGTTTGGTTTCTTTTCTTAAGAGTAGACAATGCACATAGGGTATTATCAGTGTTAGCGAACAAGTGCACTATATGTTCTGACTGTGTAATTGCATATTGACTAAGTACTGTAATATGATTAATGAAAACATAATAACTAAAGCCCACAGTCAATCGATGTTGTGTCCATTGTGTACATATAAATTGAGATGCTTACCATGTGTTTGGCCCGAAGGGTTGTTTGTATACATTATAAACAAGACTCCTACATCATATTATTATCCATACTATGACAGTCAATATATATGTTTTCTTTGTTTATTAGTGTTTAACGGCCTATCAATAGCTAAGGTCATGTAAGGCCGGGCAAACGGGTTCGATCCCATTTCAACCTGCTGCAATGGGGGGAAATACCAAAATCAGAACGGAATATTTACATCGAGAACACATATATTCAGCCCTGAAATTTGAATAACCCGACCTGGTGCCAGGTCCATACCACACCAAAGTCACTTGGCCCCTTCCCCTAAAATAGGATTACGAATACTGTAATGGGTATAACCAGATTCAACTGTCACATACCCGACTATAACAATTTGAATCGCTAAAATGTTTAAATTGTGAGCAGTAATATCAACAAATATTGTAATATGGCGGCCATCTTGGATTTAGGCTAATATCTGGCTGTTACCCGGTCACAATTGTGTGTACTCGATCAGACCTTGAAGTGGATATAACAAAGGTCACCTGGGCAACATTTGGTGATTTCTGCCACAAGTGCACACCCTTTCCCCTTATCGGGTGAACCATGTTACGGTGCTCCATTACGTACTTACGAAGTATATACGAAGTCGTTGTATATTATCTAGAAACGCTTTGTAGATGCTATGAATTGTTGTATTTGTTTGCTTGTTTGTTGGGGTTTAACGGCCTATCAACAGCTAAGGTCATTTAAGGCCGGGTCAATGGCTTTAGTACTAAATCCCATATATTACGTGTACAAGTACATGTTCAAGTACAAGTACAAATGGGGGTGGGGGGGGAGGTGGGGAGGCCAAAATCAGAACTGAATATTTACAATAAAATAATTATATATTCAGCCCTGAAATGATCCCGATCTGACGCCAGGTCCTCGCCACACCAGAATCACTTGACCCCGTCCCAAAAGCAGTAGGATCAGAAATAATCTTACTACTTTTATAATGGGCAATAACCCATTTCAACTCCCAGGTAACAAAAGAGCCGAAGATAAAAACGTACCTGAGGGCCAAACCAGGCAAATCGTGATTCCTATAAGGAGGAACCCCTATCGTTAATTTACGCCGTCGCATTCACCCGACCACCACCCACATGATTGATTGGTTGATTTGTTTATTGATTGATTGACTGGCTGGGTGATTGATTGATTGACTGATTGTTTCATGATTGATTGATTGTGAACACGTCTAAACATTTGTATGTATCGGATGTCACTGCTAATGTGCTTTGTTTAGGGTCACTATAGTGATGTGGGTCCATTCCTTTTGTCTCTCGTGAGCACATCTGTAGCTATTTCACCACAATCTCTAATCTAGGTAATTGCAATCTGATAGGGGTAATTTATTATATTTAATGGAATAAACTAGTTTTAATCAAAACAATAGCTGTGATCATGTATGAATAAACACTACATGAATCATAAATAACATTAGCCATCAAAACAATTAAAAGACGAATTAAGTAGAAATAAATAAATAATTACTCCCTCAAAGTGCACTTAGCTAGATAGATTTTGGATAAATCCGCTACAGATTAGAAAAGTATACAAAGTTACCCGGTCTAGTTAGGCTAATCAACCTTCCGGTTCTTCGACTTTGACCGTGGATATGCGGGCTGCATGTGTTGGACATATATGTAAGTATGGATGATGATAAACAAGCATTGCAATGTTCAGGTTAATATGATTTATTGTTGTACAGATATGCTATACTTAAACACAACAGAACCTTCAAAGCACATGTATAGAGAGAGCAATCACAGTATACAATGTATATATACATATATAGAGAGAGCCAGCCTTCAATATGGCCGAAAACACCAAACCAGTACTGCAGGTTTGTATGGAAGCATGGTGGGGACGTGTCTATTTTTTATTTATCTCGTGGCCGAAAACACCAAACCAGGGGCCCGGTTTCACTAAACTTCTTACGACTAAAATGTTCGTAAGTGAAAATTTAAGATCGTCTGTAATTTTCAATTTGGGGATTTACATTTATTGAGCATAGGCTGCATATCAATAAATGTAAATCCAATAATTATTTACAAGAAAACAATGTTAATGTGATATTTACAAACTATCATAATTTTGCACTTACGAACATTTTAGTCGTACAAAGTTAGTGACCGTGACCTTGGGGTAAGGGCTGGGTGGTGTGTCATGGATTTGCTACAGCATGATTGAGGGTCATCTGAGGAATGCATGTATGAAATAAAAAGGTGTTCCATGAAAGGAAACAGAAGTTATAAGACATTTACCCAACGTTAAGTTTGTGGATGCCGACGACGCCGGGGGTATGCCATAAGCTCTTCTGCACTTCGTGCAGGCGAGCTAAAAATAGATGGACAAAGTAATGTGATACATAGTAAGTAGATAGTAGTTATAAGTCATACTGAAGTTATAAGCCATACTGAAGTAGTTTATTGAAACATTTGTGAATGACATCAATGTATATATCAAATTTAAAAAAATACGGTCAATACTTACACAGCTATCTTCAGTTTTTGTCGTCTGCTGTTTATTTTCTATTTTCCATTTTTATCATAAAAAACATGCTTTTTTACAGCACTTTAGAATAAGTTACAACATGGTTTGACAGCACCTTAGAAAAATTTCCATTGGAAATGATTCTAAAGTGCTGTCAAACCATGTTTTTATTGAGAAATACGGCAAGATATAAAAGCAAAAGCTGACGACAATTGTTGTGTTTAGCGGTCTAAGGGTTAATATTAGATAATACATGTACAATGAAAATTATATTCAGACGATTAATTTTATTCAGAAATATGTGCTGTTGTACAAGATTTCAGATGGAGTCAAGTCATACATGTATCACAACTTTAAACCATACATAGCAACATTCATCATAGTCCAGGATTTTGGATTCCTGATGTCACTAAGTGAGTCATGCAGAAGTTTATACCTCGTTAACTCATAATTGCCATAATACGTGTCAATGTTTGTAGCATAAGACGTCATATTTGATATGATTTATTTGTGTTTAACATACAAACAATATATATGGTCATTTTAAGTAGGTTCAACGGTCATTTTATGTAGGTTCAACGGGCCCGATCTCGTACTGGTGAAAAAAAATAATAGAAAATATTCTGTGGGTGCGACGGTTGAGATCATAGATGGCATGATCAACAGAATAAATATTCAGAAAAGGTACAAAGTTGAATAAACAAGAGGGCCATGATGGCCCTAATTCGCTCACCATGAAACACCAGAGGAGAATGTGACATCGAGTTCATGTGTTAAAAAATTGTGAAATTTTTAGATGGCGGTCATCTTGGATTAAGCGAGGACTCATTTTACCAAATCTGAAAATGCTTCACCCAAGGATCTTAACTTACTATGAAGTTTGGCCAGCCTCGGCCATGTTGTTCCTGAGAAAAAGACGTTCAAAATCTCGAATAAATGGACCTTTTGGCGGCAATCATAGATGACATAATCATCCGATTCCGACAAATATTGCACCATAGCAATCGCCTTATCGATACCTTCAATTTGATATATGACATGAGCATATAAAGTAAAAAATAAAATTTGACCCCACGGGCCACGCCCATTTTTGACCCCGGGGTCACCATTTTAACACCTTTGAAAGAGCATTGTACATCGATCATTCCTACCAAGTTTCGTCGAAATCCATCAGGCGGTTCATGAGAAGATTTTTTTTAAGAATTTGTGTTATTTTTAGACGGCGGCCATCTTGGAGCAGCGACGACCTCCGTTTTAACAAATCTGAAAAGGCTTCACCCATGGATCATAACTGTGAAGTTTTGCCACCATGGGCCAAGCGGTTAGTGTGAAGAAGAATTTTGAAATCTGTAATAAAGTACAACCTTTTCTTTTGACCTTTCGGCGGCCATCTTGGATGACATGACCATCCAATTTCGACAAATAATGTACCAGAGCGATCGCCTCTGTGATACCTTCGATTTGATATAGACATGACCATATTCGGTCAAAAATAAAATGTGACACCAATTTGACCCCACGGGCCACGCCCATTTTTGACCCCGGGGTCACCATTTTAACAACTTTGAAAGAGCATTGTACATCGATCATTCCTACCAAGTTTCGTTGAAGTCCGGCAGGCGGTTCATGAAAAGATTTTTTAAGAATTTATGCTATTTTTAGACGGCTGCCATCTTGGATTAGTGATGACCTCCATTTTAACAAATCTGAAAAGGCTTCACCCATGGACCATAAATTTTAAGTTTGGCTACCATGGGCCTGGAAATCTCTAATAAAATAACGACCTTTTGGCGGCCATCTTTGATGCTATAACCGATTTCGACAAATATTCGGTCAAAAATAAAATTTGACCCCCATTTGACCCCACGGGCCACGCCCATTTTTGACCCCGGAGTCACCATTTTAACAAATTTGAAAGAGCATTGTACATCGATCATTCCTACCAAGTTTTGTCGAAATCTGGTTGGGGGTTCTTGAGAAGAAGATTTTTGAAGAATTTGTGCTATTTTTAGACGGCGGCCATCTTGGATTACGTAATGACGTCATTTTAACGACCATGAAGTTTGGTGACTATAGGCCCATGGTTACCAAGGAGAAGACGTTTAAAAATGTTCACGGACGACGGACGGACGACAGACGACGGACGGACTCATTGCGGTAACAATAGCTCACATGAGTGAGTGAGTGAGTGAATAGGGTTTAACGTCTGCTTTTCTGACATAGAGGTACAAGCCTCAGGGAGTCTACACGCAGACGGGTCAACGGGGTCGAGTCCCGTATCCACCTGTCCGAGGGGGGTAAATCCCAACTTCAGAACTCAATATTTACAATCAAAATATATATTCAGTCCTGAAATTAGAACAACCTGATCTGGTGCCAGGCCCTCGCCACACCAGCATCATTTATCCCATCCCCTAAAAGTAATAGGATTAGCACTAATCTTACTTTTATATATGGGGCAATAGCCTGACTCAACTCTCACATACAAGAAAGCCAAAAATGTACATGAGGGCCAAATCCGGTATAGTGGGTTCCGGAAAGTATGAACCCAATCGTTAAGCCAGTTTAGTCGCCTTTTACGACAAGCAATGGCTACTGCAGCACTATTCTCAGGATCAGTTGATCCCGCCCCGGTGCCTGCACGGGGCTTCATAGTATAGCTCACATGAGCTTCGCTCAGTTGAGCTAAAAAGTTTGACATAGAAATTCTGCATCACTTTCTTAAATAACATACCCACAACTAGTTGATACATGTACAAGGATCTTGATAAGCATGTAGTTACCAGAACCTTCCATATTGACAAGAAATCATACATGATTATTTTACCATATCAATATATCTAGCCGGTTATCCATGTATATTAAATTAAAATGTGTTCATAGAACATGGATGCCCCACATATCGCTGTGATAATAAACAAGGCAAAATTCCAAGTCCAACCAGCAAATAATGCATGACCCGTGGGTCAAATAAAAAATTTAAATAAACTTTGAGCATCTACTCATCATAAGGAAGCTATATGTACATACCAAGTTTCAGGTCTGTAGCTATGACGGTTTAAAAGTTTTGCCATTTACAAGCCAAAATTGGAAAACATTCTAAGTCGAAAAGGGGGAGATAATCCATGACCCAAGGATCAAATAAAAAATCGAAAAGTAGTTATTAATGTTGAAAAGTTTTACGACTTACAAGCCAAAATTGGAAATTTTCTAAGATAACAAAAGGGGAGATAATCCATGACCCGGGGGTAGAATCAAAATAAAGATTGCGCATCTACTCACATAAGGAAGCTACATACCAAATTTCAGGTCTGTAGGTATTATGGTTTAAATGTTTTACAAGCCAAAAATGCGACGCTTTGCCAATATCAGGTTATTTGCATATGCAAATGAAGCATGATAGAATTTGAATTATTTATACAAATAAAATGAGTCGTGTAAAAAAATTAGTATTTTCGACAGATTATAAAGTATGATCATTGCACACCAAAAAATAAATACAGAGAATAAGTAGTAATGTCTGTTACAATTTTAAGGAAACACGGTTATCATTTACGTGTGATATAAAATGTATAATAATGCCAATCAATACGTGGGGAAATGGTTAATGAATGTTTATTTCGTCATAAAATGTCTCAAATGATGTATTTGATATAAAGAACAGTTTATGCCTACTACTACTGAGTGGGCATGTATTTAAAATACACTTGAAAATGTGTTCATAGAACACGGATGCCCCACATATCGCTGACAATAAACGAGGCAAAATTCCAAGTCCAACTGGCAGATAAGCATAAGGAAAAGTCTTTCGTTGAAAAAGGGGAGATAATCCATGACCCGGGGGTCACATCAAAAATCGAAATAAACTTTGCTTATTACATAAGGAAGCTACATACCAAGTTTCAGGTCTGTAGCTATTACGGTATAACAGTTTTACGACTTACACGGTTGGTGACGGACGGACGGAATGATGGACGGGAGGGACGGATGGACAAGGGTAACACTAAATGCCCCCTCTACTATCGTGGTGGGGCATAACAATATAACAAATGACAAAAAGCATGTAATCCGGTTGAATGTACCACATTTTGTTAGCATAAGTATCTAACATCCATAAGTTATAATTTGTAATAAAACATTAGCTATATATTCTAGTGTTAAGATGTATAATGGTTATGTCATTTTACTATCAACATAATATGCGTGTTAGTTTTCAGTATTGTTGTGTGTATCTAATGTCATATAAATCAATGAGGTGTCATTTCTGTGTGTGATGTTATATCGATTAGGTTGATGCATTTATTAAAGGTACATGCCCACTCATTAGACACAAAACGTTCTTTATAGGAATTAATTAAGTGTATAATTGTGTCACTATTCCACCAGTTCTAAAAATTACGAGTGCTCACAATACAGATATAATCATTTAGTAACATTTATTTTATTGATAGTGACGCGAGGTGGTATCAGGCTATTTTCATATGCAAATGAGGCATGATATTTTTTTAATTATTTATACTAATTAAATGCTTCACCGGAAAAAATAATATTTTCGACAGATTATAAAGTACCATATGATCATTGCACATCAATAAATAAATACAGGGAATAAATAGTAATGTCCGTTAACATTTTAAGGAAACAGTTGAACGCCCCTGATATCAGTGTGGAAATTTACGTCGATATAAAATGTATAATAATGCCAATCAATACGTGGGGTAATGGTGAATTAATGTTTAATCTGCAAGAAAATGTCTCAGATGATCAGAGCTCCAGATAAGATGCGTATTTGCTTAAATACCCAATTAAAATTG
>CM055268.1:123995028-124016577 GCA_029237695.1 Conchocele bisecta | reverse complement strand
TATTTATTTTTTGGTGTGCAATGATCATACTTTATAATCTGTCGAAAATACTAATTTTTTTACACGACTCATTTTATTTGTATAAATAATTCAAATTCTATCATGCTTCATTTGCATATGCAAATAGCCTGATATTGGCAAAGCGTCGCATTTTTGGCTTGTAAAACATTTAAACCATAATAGCTACAGACCTGAAATTTGGTATGTAGCTTCCTTATGTGAGTAGATGCGCAATCTTTATTTTGATTCTACCCCCGGGTCATGGATTATCTCCCCTTTTGTTATCTTAGAAAATTTCCAATTTTGGCTTGTAAGTCGTAAAACTTTTCAACATTAATAACTACTTTTCGATTTTTTATTTGATCCTTGGGTCATGGATTATCTCCCCCTTTTCGACTTAGAATGTTTTCCAATTTTGGCTTGTAAATGGCAAAACTTTTAAACCGTCATAGCTACAGACCTGAAACTTGGTATGTACATGTAGCTTCCTTATGATGAGTAGATGCGCAAAGTTTATTTAAAAATTTTATTTGACCCACGGGTCATGCAATATTTGCTGGTTGGACTTGGAATTTTGCCTTGTTTATTATCACAGCGATATGTGGGGCATCCATGTTCTATGAACACATTTTAATTTAATATACATGGATAACCGGCTAGATATATTGATATCGTAAAATAATCATGTATGATTTCTTGTCAATATGGAAGGTTCTGGTAACTACATGCTTATCAAGATCCTTGTACATGTATCAACTAATTGTGGGTTTGTTACTTAAGAAAGTGATGCAGAATTTCTATGTCAACCTTTTTAGCTCAACTGAGCGAAGCTCATGTGAGCTATTGTTACCGCAATGAGTCCGTCCGTCGTCTGTCCGTCGTCTGTCGTCCGTCCGTCGTCCGTGAACATTTTTAAACGTCTTCTCCTCGGTAACCATGGGCCTATAGTCACCAAACTTCATGGTCGTTAAAATGACGTCATTACGTAATCCAAGATGGCCGCTGTCTAAAAATAGCACAAATTCTTCAAAAATCTTCTTCTCAAGAACCCCTAACCAGATTTCGACAAAACTTGGTAGGAATGATCGATGTACAATGCTCTTTCAAATTTGTTAAAATGGTGACCCCGGGGTCAAAAATGGGCGTGGCCCGTGGGGTCAAATGGGGGTCAAATTTTATTTTTGACCGAATATTTGTCGAAATCGGTTATAGCATCAAAGATGGCCGCCAAAAGGTCGTTCTTTTATTAGAGATTTCCAGGCCCATGGTAGCCAAACTTAAAAGTTATGGTCCATGGGTGAAGCCTTTTCAGATTTGTTAAAATGGAGGTCATCACTAATCCAAGATGGCAGCCGTCTAAAAATAGCATAAATTCTTAAAAAATCTTTTCATGAACCGCCTGCCGGACTTCAACGAAACTTGGTAGGAATGATCGATGTACAATGCTCTTTCAAAGTTGTTAAAATGGTGACCCCGGGGTCAAAAATGGGCGTGGCCCGTGGGGTCAAATTGGTGTCACATTTTATTTTTGACCGAATATGGTCATGTCTATATCAAATCGAAGGTATCACAGAGGCGATCGCTCTGGTACATTATTTGTCGAAATTGGATGGTCATGTCATCCAAGATGGCCGCCGAAAGGTCAAAAGGTTGTACTTTTATTACAGATTTCAAAATTCTTCTTCACACGAACCGCTTGGCCCATGGTGGCAAAACTTCACAGTTATGATCCATGGGTGAAGCCTTTTCAGATTTGTTAAAACGGAGGTCGTCGCTACTCCAAGATGGCCGCCGTCTAAAAATAACACAAATTCTTAAAAAAATCTTCTCATGAACCGCCTGATGGATTTCGACGAAACTTGGTAGGAATGATCGATGTACAATGCTCTTTCAAAGGTGTTAAAATGGTGACCCCGGGGTCAAAAATGGGCGTGGCCCGTGGGGTCAAATTTTATTTTTTACTTTATATGCTCATGTCATATATCAAATTGAAGGTATCGATAAGGCGATTGCTATGGTGCAATATTTGTCGGAATCGGATGATTATGTCATCTATGATTGCCGCCAAAAGGTCCATTTATTCGAGATTTTGAACGTCTTTTTCTCAGGAACAACATGGCCGAGGCTGGCCAAACTTCATAGTAAGTTAAGATCCTTGGGTGAAGCATTTTCAGATTTGGTAAAATGAGTCCTCGCTTAATCCAAGATGACCGCCATCTAAAAATTTCACAATTTTTTAACACATGAACTCGATGTCACATTCTCCTCTGGTGTTCATGGTGAGCGAATTAGGGCCATCATGGCCCTCTTGTTTATTCAACTTTGTACCTTTTCTGAATATTTATTCTGTTGATCATGCCATCTATGATCTCAACCGTCGCACCCACAGAATATTTTCTATTATTTTTTTTCACCAGTACGAGATCGGGCCCGTTGAACCTACATAAAATGACCGTTGAACCTACTTAAAATGACCATATATATTGTTTGGATGTTAAACACAAATAAATCATATCAAATATGACGGCTTATGCTACAAACATTGACACGTATTATGGCAATTATGAGTTAACGAGGTATAAACTTCTGCATGACTCACTTAGTGACATCAGGAATCCAAAATCCTGGACTATGATGAATGTTGCTATGTATGGTTTAAAGTTGTGATACATGTATGACTTGACTCCATCTGAAATCTTGTACAACAGCACATATTTCTGAATAAAATTAATCGTCTGAATATAATTTTCATTGTACATGTATTATCTAATATTAACCCTTAGACCGCTAAACACAACAATTGTCGTCTGCTTTTGCTTTTATATCTTGCCGTATTTCTCAATAAAAACATGGTTTGACACACTTTAGAATCATTTCCAATGGAAATTTTTCTAAAGTGCTGTCAAACCATGTTGTAACTTATTCTAAAGTGCTGTAAAAAAGCATGTTTTTTATGATAAAAATGGAAAATAGAAAATAAACAGCAGACGACAAAAACTGAAGATAGCTGTAAGTATTGACCGTATTTTTTTAAATTTGATATATACATTGATGTCATTCACAAATGTTTCAATAAACTACTTCAGTATGGCTTATAACTTCAGTATGACTTATAACTACTATCTACTTACTATGTATCACATTACTTTGTCCATCTATTTTTAGCTCGCCTGCACGAAGTGCAGAAGAGCTTATGGCATACCCCCGGCGTCGTCGGCATCCACAAACTTAACGTTGGGTAAATGTCTTATAACTTCTGTTTCCTTTCATGGAACACCTTTTTATGCCCCCGCCACCGAATGGTGAGGGGGGCATATAGTGTTACCGGCGTCCGTACGTACGTACGTACGTACGTACGTCCCGAAACCTTAACGCTGGGTAAATGGCTTATGATTACTGTTTCCTTGCTCGGATCTGCTTCACATTTCACACACGCATTGCTCCAATGGTCCTCTACCGCCCTGTGACAAATCCACATTCGTCCCGCCCCCGCTAAGCCCAGGGTCAAGGTCACAGACTTGGTGCATTTGAAACCTTAACGCTGGGTAAATGGCTTGTAATTTCTGTTTCCTTGCTCCGATCTGCTTCACATTTCACACCCGCATTGCTCCAATGGTCCTCTACTGCCCTGTGACAAATTCACATTCGTCCCGCCCCCGCTAAGCCCAGGTTCAAGGTCACAGACTTGGTGCGTTCGAAACCTTAACGCTCGGGTAAATGGCTTGTAATTTCTGTGTCCTTATTATGCCCCCGCCACCGAATGGTGAGGGGGGCATATAGTGTTACCGGCGTCCGTACGTACGTACGTCCCGAAACCTTAACGCTGGGTAAATGGCTTATAATTTCTGTTTCCTTGCTCGGATCTGCTTCACATTTCACACACGCATTGCTCCAATGGTCCTCTACCGCCCTGTGACAAATCCACATTCGTCCCGCCCCCGCTAAGCCCAGGGTCAAGGTCACAGACTTGGTGCGTTCGAAACCTTAACGCTGGGTAAATGGCTTATAATTCTGTTTCCTTGCTGGATGCTTACATTTCACACAATGCTCCAATCGTCTCTACCGCCCTGTGACTAACATTCGTCTGCCCCCGCTAAGCAGGGTCAAGGTCACAGACTTGGTGCGTTCAAAACCTTACGCTGGGTAAACCTTATAATTTCTGCCTTTCTCGGATCTGCTTCACATTTCACACAATTGCAATGTCCTCTACCGCCCCCGTGACAAATCCAATTCTCCCGCCCCGCTAAGCCCAGGGTCAAGGTCACAGACTTGGTGCGTTCAAAACCTTAACGCTGGGTAAATGGCTTATAATTTCTCCTTTCTCTGCTTCGGATCTGCTTCATCTTTTCACACACGCATTGCTCCAATCGTCCTCTACCGCCCTGTCACAAATCCTCATTCGTCCCGCCCCCGCTAAGCCCAGGGTCAAGGTCACAGACTTGGTGCTTTTGAAACCTTAACGCTGGGTAAATTGCTTATAATTTCTGTTTCCTTGCTCGGATCTGCTTCACATTTCACACACGCATTGCTCCAATGGTCCTCTACCGCCCTGTGACAAATCCACATTCGTCCCGCCCCCGCTAAGCCCAGGGTCAAGGTCACAGACTTGGTGCGTTCGAAACCTTAACGCTGGGTAAATAGCTTATAATTTCTGTTTCCTTGCTCGGATCTGCTTCACATTTCACACACGCATTGCTCCAATCGTCCTCTACCGCCCTGTGACAAATCCACATTCGTCCCGCCCCCGCGCTAAGCCCAGGGTCAAGGTCACAGACTTAGTGCTTTTGAAACCTTAACGCTGGGTAAATGGCTTATAATTTCTGTTTCCTAGCTCGGATCTGCTTCACATTTCACACACGCATTGCTCCAATGGTCCTCTGCCACCCGGTGGGGGTGACAAATCCACATTAGTGCCGCCCCCGCTAAGCCCATGGTCAAGGTCACAGACTTGGTGCGTTCGAAACCTTAATGCTGGGTACATCCCTTATAATTTCTGTTTCCTTGCTCAGATCTGCTTCATATTTCACACACACATTGCTCCAATGGTCCTCTGCCACCCTGTGACAAATCCACATTCGTGCCGCCCCCGGCAAACCCAGGGTCAAGGTCACAGACTTGGTGCGTTCGAAACCTTAACGCTGGGTAAATGGCTTATCTGTTTCCTTGTCGGATCTGCTTCACATTTCACACACGCATTGCTCCAATGGTCCTCTACCGCCCTGTGACAAATCCACATTCGTCCCGCCCCCGCTAAGCCAGGGTCAAGGTCACAGACTTGGTGCATTTGAAACCTTAACGCTGGGTAAAATGGCTTGTAATTTCTGTTTCCTGCTCCGATCTGCTTCAAATTTCACACACGCATTGCTCCAATGGTCCTCTACTGCCCTGTGACAAATGCACATTCGTCCCGCCCCCGCTAAGCCCAGGTTCAAGGTCACAGACTTGGTGCGTTCGAAACCTTAACGCTGGGTAAATGGCTTATAATTTCTGTTTCCTTGCTCGGATCTGCTTCACATTTCACACACGCATTGCTCCAATGGTCCTCTACCGCCCTGTGACAAATCCACATTCGTCCCGCCCCCGCTAAGCCCAGGGTCAAGGTCACAAACTTGGTGCATTTGAAACCTTAACGCTGGGTAAATGGCTTGTAATTTCTGTTTCCTTGCTCCGATCTGCTTCACATTTCACACACGCATTGCTCCAATGGTCCTCTACTGCCCTGTGACAAATGCACATTCGTCCCGCCCCCGCTAAGCCCAGGATCAAAGTCACAGACTTGGTGCATTTGAAACCTTAACGCTGAGTAAATGGCTTGTAATTTCTGTTTCCTTGCTCCGATCTGCTTCACATTTCACACACGCATTGCTCCAATGGTCCTCTACTGCCCTGTGACAAATGCACATTCGTCCCGCCCCCGCTAAGCCCAGGATCAAAGTCACAGACTTGGTGCATTTGAAACCTTAACGCTGAGTAAATGGCTTGTAATTTCTGTTTCCTTGCTCCGATCTGCTTCACATTTCACACACGCATTGCTCCAATGGTCCTCTACTGCCCTGTGACAAATGCACATTCGTCCCGCCCCCGCTAAGCCCAGGGTCAAGGTCACAGACTTAGTGCATTTGAAACCTTAACGCTGGGTAAATGGCTTGTAATTTCTGTTTCCTTGCTCCGATCTGCTTCACATTTCACACACGCATTGCTCCAATGGTCCTCTACTGCCCTGTGACAAATGCACATTCGTCCCGCCCCCGCTAAGCCCAGGTTCAAGGTCACAGACTTGGTGCGTTCGAAACCTTAACGCTGGGTAAATGGCTTGTAATTTCTGTGTCTTTGCTCGGATCTGCTTCACATTTCACACACGCATTGCTCCAATGGTCCTCTACAGCCCTGTGACAAATCCACATTTCGTCCCCCGCCCCCACTAAGCCCAGGGTCAAGGTCACAGACTTGGTGCTTCGAACCTTAACGCTAGTAACCATGGCTTGTAATTTAATCCTGCCCTGCTCGGATCTGCTTCACATTTCACACAGCATTCGCCAATGGTCCCTCACCGCCCTGTACAAATCCACATTCGTCCCGCCCCCCGCTAGCCCAGGTTCAAGGTCACAGACTTGGTGCGTTTGAAACCTTAACGCTGGGTAAAATGGCTGTAATTTCTGTTTCCTTTCTCGGATCTGCTTCACATTTCACACACGCATTGCTCCAATGCTCCTCTACCGCCCTGTGACAAAATCCAACATTCGTCCTGCCCCCGCTAAGCCCAGGTTCAAGGTCACAGACTTGGTGCGTTCGAAACCTTAACGCTGGGTAAATGGCTTGTAATTTCTGTGTCTTTGCTCGGATCTGCTTCACATTTCACACACGCATTGCTCCAATGGTCCTCTACTGCCCTGTGACAAATCCACATTCGTTCCGCCCCCGCTAAGCCCAGGGTCAAGGTCACAGACTTGGTGCGTTCGAAACCTTAACGCTGGGTAAATGGCTTGTAATTTCTGTTTCCTTGTTCGGATCTGCTTCACATTTCACACACGCATTGCTCCAATTGTCCTCTACCGCCCTGTGACAAATCCACATTCGTCCCGCCTCCCGCTAAGCCCAGGGTCAAGGTCACAGACTTGGTGCGTTCGATACCTTAACGCTGGGTAAATGGTTTGTAATTTCTGTTTCCTTGCTCGGATCTGCTTCACATTTCACACACGCATTGCTCCAATGGTCCTCTACCGCCCTGTGACAAATCCACATTCATCACGCCCCCGCTAAGCCCAGGGTCAAGGTCACAGACTTGATGCGTTTGTAACCTTAACGCTCGGGTAAATGGCTTGTAATTTCTGTGTCTTTGCTCGGATCTGCTTCACATTTCACACACGCATTGCTCCAATGGTCCTCTACCGCCCTGTGACAAATCCACATTCGTCCTGCCCCCGCTAAGCACAGGGTCAAGGTCACAGACTTGGTGCTTTTGAAACCTTAACATTCAGTTAAATGGCTTATAATTTGTGTTTCCTTGCTCGGATCTGCTTCACATTTCACACACGCATTGCTACAATGGTCCTCTACCGCCCTGTGACAAATCCACATTCGTCCCGCCCCCACTAAGCCCGGGGTCAAGGTCACAGACTTGGTGCGTTCGAAACCTTAACGCTTATAATAAAATATGCCTCGTTTTCTTTGGCTGCCAGTGGGGGCATTCGTGTGCCGACAGGCCACATTTCTAGTTATTTCATACATGCATTCCTCAGATGACCCTCAATCATGCTGTAGCAAATCCATGACACACCACCCAGCCCTTACCCCAAGGTCACGGTCACTAACTTTGTACGACTAAAATGTTCGTAAGTGCAAAATTATGATAGTTTGTAAATATCACATTAACATTGTTTTCTTGTAAATAATTATTGGATTTACATTTATTGATATGCAGCCTATGCTCAATAAATGTAAATCCCCAAATTGAAAATTACAGACGATCTTAAATTTTCACTTACGAACATTTTAGTCGTAAGAAGTTTAGTGAAACGGGCCCCTGGTTTGGTGTTTTCGGCCACGAGATAAATAAAAAATAGACACGTCCCCACCATGCTTCCATACAAACCTGCAGTACTGGTTTGGTGTTTTCGGCCATATTGAAGGCTCTCTCTCTATATATATGTATATATACATTGTATACTGTAATTGCTCTCTCTATACATGTGATTTGAAGGTTCTGTTGTGTTTAAGTATAGCATATCTGTACAACAATAAATCATATTAACCTGAACATTGCAATGCTTGTTTATCATCATCCATACTTACATATATGTCCAACACATGCAGCCCGCATGTCCACGGTCAAAGTCGAAGAACCGGAAGGTTGATTAGCCTAACTAGACCGGGTAACTTTGTATACTTTTCTAATCTGTAGCGGATTTATCCAAAATCTATCTAGCTAAGTGCACTTTGAGGGAGTAATTATTTATTTATTTCTACTTAATTCGTCTTTTAATTGTTTTGATGGCTAATGTTATTTATGATTCATGTAGTGTTATTCATACATGATCACAGCTATTGTTTTGATTAAAACTAGTTTATTCCATTAAATATAATAAATTACCCCTATCAGATTGCAATTACCTAGATTAGAGATTGTGGTGAAATAGCTACAGATATGCTCACGAGAGACAAAAGGAATGGACCCACATCACTATAGTGACCCTAAACAAAGCACATTAGCAGTGACATCCGATACATACAAATGTTTAGACGTTGTGTTCACAATCAATCAATCATGAAACAATCAGTCAATCAATCAATCACCCAGCCAGTCAATCAATCAATAAACCAATCAATCAATAAACAAATCAACCAATCAATCATGTGGGTGGTGGTCGGGTGAATGCGACGGCGTAAATTAACGATAGGGGTTCCTCCTTATAGGAATCACGATTTGCCTGGTTTGGCCCTCAGGTACGTTTTTATCTTCGGCTCTTTTGTTACCTGGGAGTTGAAATGGGTTATTGCCCATTATAAAAGTAGTAAGATTATTTCTGATCCTACTGCTTTTGGGACGGGGTCAAGTGATTCTGGTGTGGCGAGGACCTGGCGTCAGATCGGGATCATTTCAGGGCTGAATATATAATTATTTTATTGTAAATATTCAGTTCTGATTTTGGGCTCCCCACCTCCCCACCCCCATTTGTACTTGTACTTGAACATGTACTTGTACACGTAATATATGGGATTTAGTACTAAAGCCATTGACCCGGCCTTAAATGACCTTAGCTGTTGATAGGCTGTTAAACCCCAACAAACAAGCAAACAAGTACAACAATTCATAGCATCTACAAAGCGTTTCTAGATAATATACAACGACTTCGTATATACTTCGTAAGTACGTAATCGAGCACCGTAACATGGTTCACCCGATAAGGGGAAAGGGTGTGCACTTGTGGCAGAAATCACCAAATGTTGCCCAGGTGACCTTTGTTATATCCACTTCAAGGTCTGATCGAGTACACACAATTGTGACCGGGTAACAGCCAGATATTAGCCTAAATCCAAGATGGCCGCCATATTACAATATTTGTTGATATTACTGCTCACAATTTAAACATTTTAGCGATTCAAATTGTTATAGTCGGGTATGTGACAGTTGAATCTGGTTATACCCCTTATGTGAGTATTACGGTATTCGTAATCCTATTTTAGGGGAAGGGGCCAAGTGACTTTGGTGTGGTATGGACCTGGCACCAGGTCGGGTTATTCAAATTTCAGGGCTGAATATATGTGTTCTCGATGTAAATATTCCGTTCTGATTTTGGTATTTCCCCCCATTGCAGCAGGTTGAAATGGGATCGAACCCGTTTGCCCGGCCTTACATGACCTTAGCTATTGATAGGCCGTTAAACACTAATAAACAAAGAAAACATATATATTGACTGTCATAGTATGGATAATAATATGATGTAGGAGTCTTGTTTATAATGTATACAAACAACCCTTCGGGCCAAACACATGGTAAGCATCTCAATTTATATGTACACAATGGACACAACATCGATTGACTGTGCGCTTTAGTTATTATGTTTTCATTAATCATATTACAGTACATAGTCAATATGCAATTACACAGTCAGAACATATAGTGCACTTGTTAGCTAACACTGATAATACCCTATGTGCATTGTCTAAGAAAAGAAACCAAACATACTATACAAGCAGCAAATGTAAAACATCAACATATTGCAATACATGTGGTGATGCCGGTGGACGGTGATATCATCGATTAACATCACACTTGCAATGATCGATGCACTGTAATTAGTTTCAGTAGCAACAACAGTTACCAGAGCATCATAGCCGACATTCACATTTAATCAACTGTTCCATAGCCTTAGCAGTGCATTATCACTTTGTTCATGTCACTGATTGGACAGTAACAGCATAGTGTACTTGACTTCAAACTAACCCTTACCTCATCAATCATATTTTAATTCCCGGCCCCACCCATGCTCCGCCACCACAATGACCAATGTCAATGTCAAATAAGTTCTAGTTCAATAGCTTAATTATGCTATACAAAATTTTTACCGTAAGAGGGATTCATTTGAAACTTCTTTGGCATGGTTGCCATCATCCATATTTGCGTTCAATAGATGCACACTCATTCCTCTATTTTCCTATAACTTCTTTACCATATCAATATGCCTGTTTAAAATGCCAATGCTAAAATATATATACATGTACATGTATCTCCTAATTATGATATTACGTCCTAATTAGGAGATACTAAAGTCATAATTAGGATATACTAAGTCCTAATTAGGAGATAGTAACTCATAATTAGGACTTACTATCTCCTAATTAATATCTCCTAATTAGGAGTTAGTATCTCATAATTAGGAGATACAAAATGTTTTAGTAATGACACCAGGACGTTTACATGCCGTTGGCGGCGTTCTTGT
This sequence comes from Conchocele bisecta, assembly GCA_029237695.1. Taxonomy (NCBI): domain Eukaryota; kingdom Metazoa; phylum Mollusca; class Bivalvia; order Lucinida; family Thyasiridae; genus Conchocele; species Conchocele bisecta. Next base: position 124,005,637 of record CM055268.1, on the reverse strand, counting down.
ATTCATTTCACAGTACGTTGGCGCAACTACGAATACGTAATTATGGTGATGCGGCCAATCAATCCATTCACTGCAGGTGTTATTACACGTGTGTCATGTCACATTTATGGAATGGGGTACAACTCGGATAGCAAGGTTTTCATGTGATAATCCCCATTTCTCCAGTCACAGCCAACATATAACGCAGTGAATACCAGACCATATGGTTTACGAACGGGCTCCAAACTTAATTTACAGGTGCAGCTTTAAAAATATACAGCTGCACCTGTAAAAATACAATTTAGTTTTGACCCCGTTCGTACACCGTATGTACGAACGGAGTCAAAACTAAACTTTCAGGTGTAGCTATAAACATATACAGGTACACCTGTAAATGTATAGCTGCACCTGTAAAATGTACAGCTGCAGCTGTAAATGTATAGCTGCACCTGTAAAATGTACAGCTGCAGCTGTAAATGTATAGCTGCAGCTGTATTTTTATAGTTGCAGCTATAAACGTATTGTACAGGTGCAGCTATACATTTTACAGGTGTAGCTATTCATTTACAGGTGCACCTGTATATGTTTATAGCTGCACCTGTAAGTTTAGTGCAGCTGTAAAAAATGCAGGTGCACCTGTATATTTTATAGCTGCACCTGTAAGTTTAGTTTTGACCCCGTTCGTACATATGGTGTACGAACGGGGTCAAAACTAAATTGTATTTTTACAGGTGCACCTGTATTTTTTATAGCTGCACCTGTAAATTTAGTTTTGACCCCGTTCATAAGACCAGGCTGTATGTGCATGCTGCTGGTGCGCACAGATGGCCGTCAATAAGACACGCTCATGCAGATCGCGGCCCGTTGGATTACAACCAGTTATTAACGGGATTAAAGATTACGACGTGAATAATGAGAACGAGCGAATTCAAACCATGGATGTGACATATGAGACACGTCATGTGATTTTGTACCTTTGGACATCTGCGTAATTTCATGCAATACGTTTACAAAATTTACTATAATTTCCGTAAATGGTGTCAAAAGTTGACAACATTTTCAGAGTACATGCGGAAAGTCTTTGACTTTCTTTATGAAAAATATCTTACATTTTGTAAACATATTTAATGAAATTATGCAGATGTCCGAAGGTACAAAATCGCATGCCGTGTCTCATATAGACTTTATTCCTTTTGTTAGCACGCCTTCAATCGGTCCGTCTTCAAACAATTGAAAACTTAACATTGAGGGAAATGTATTATAATTCCTGTTTCCATTCACTAAACGTTTTGATATTTCACACATGCCTTTCTCTAACGATTCTCTATCAAGATGTGACAAATCCACGACCGTCATACCCCCGCCAACCCCCAAGGTCAATGTCACAATCTTAGTGAATTCATAAATTTAACGTTCAATGATGGAAATTTGTTGTATTTTCTGTTTCCATTCATACTTCTTGATAATTCACACATGCCTTTCTCTCGATATTACGCAACCCCGCATTTGGCGTAGAATTCTTTTTTACTAATTCGTTCCCACGAAATAACAATTCGTTCCCACGAAAGAACAATTCGTTCCATCAATTTAACAATTAGTTCCCACGAAATAACAATTCGTTCCCACGAAATAACAATTCGTTCCCTCAATTTAACAATTAGTTCCCACGAATTAACAATTCGTTGCCACGAATTAACAATTTGTTCCCTCAATTTAACAATTCGTTCCCACAAAATAACAATTCGTTCCCACGATATGGCAATTGTTATTTCGTGGGAATAGAATCGTTATATCGTGGGAACGAATTATTAATTCGAGGGAACGAATTGTTATTTCGTGAGAATCCGTGGAAACGAATTGTTTTATCGAAAGAACGAATTGTTAAATTTAGGGGAACGAATTGTTATTTCGTGGCAACGAATTAATAAAAGAAATCCATGTCCCCTGCGGGGCTCCGTACGATATTCGCTATCACGCTGTGACAAATCCACGACCGCCATACCCCCGCTAACCCCAAGGTCAAGGTCACAATCGTAGATGCTATCTCCGTTTCTATTAGCATAATAAGTGAAATAATCACCAGGGGGCGTTTCACTAAACTTCGTACGACTAAGATGTTCGTAAGTGCAAATTTAGGATCGTCTGGACATTTCAATTGATGGATTTACATTTATCGAACATATGCAGCCTATGCGCAATACATGTAAATCCAATAATTATTTACATGATATTTTAGTCGTACGAAGTTTAGTGAAACGGCCCTCTGGGCCCCGTTTCACTAATGTTCGTACGACTAAAATGTTCGTAAGTGCAAATTTATGATCGTCTGGAAATCTCAATTTATGGATTTACAAGAAAACTTGTTAATATGATTTTGCACTTACGAACAATTTAGTTGTACGAAGTTTAGTGAAACGGCCCCCAGCTGCCTACCATAGGTATCACTCAGGCCGGTACTGCGGTTGCTATCATACTCATTGATGGTCCATTGAGATGGACTCCAAATAACATTGTGCTTCTAAATGAATGCTGTGCACTAATGTTGGTATGGTACATGTATCTGATGTCTCTGACGCCACTCCAGTTCTTGCCTTTATGGGTTGAGTACTGTACTTGCCCTTGGATACACCCATCATTTATTGATCACAGGCAGGTGTCCACCCAGACTGAAGATGGACTAAGCCCACTTCTTACATTTTGATATACACATGTATGGCTTTGCCATTGCTACATCTGAAAAATATGAGGAAGATTGTAATGACAGAATAGAATTATATTAGTTTAGTTCATTCCCTCCTATGTGATTGAAACATTCTTTTTGCCTAAAACATTTACTAATTGATAAAGTATTAACAATGTTTAACAAAGCTTAGATGTTGTGCATCCAAATGATATTAGGCCTATATACTATGACAAATGAGTGTATGTATGGTCCCTGCTATAAATAAACTATTATAATATATTACGAGGACAAGGACAAACGCTCGACCAATCATCAGCTGTGGTGAATCATCTGTACACATGTGTAAATTCTATCACTGACCTGGAACAATACATTTGCTAAATATGGTAGTGTGAACTACATTTTACTATTATAGTGCACTTGTGAACCAATCAGCAGCAAGAATACACCCCACGTGTCGGCTCTGGGTCATTGAATGTCAAACCACACTAGTGACCTCGATTTGGTCGAAATAGACCTACTGCGTATTTATTTTGAGTGTGAAATTTCGCGCTTTCCAATTTTGCGCTTCCCAATTTCTTTCTTTGCACAGCTCACACTGTGGGTCATGCACTAACTATAAATCTTATTTGATAAATAAAGGTTACTTTATTATGCATCTCTAAACTGTAAGCTGTATTTGGTAGACACATGCTATTTATAGTAAATAGATATCTACATGCTGGTTCACTTGCCACTTTTTTCACCTACATGTATGTGACAAAGCTTTCTCGGGGCGGGTATGGTGTACCACGAGGACATGGGGGCCGTGATTATTATACCATGAATTCTATTAAATGGAGCTGATGCTTGGAATTTGTTCATTTAAAAGAAATAAAAAACATTCACGTGCATTCGTGGCCTGTGCTGATCCAGCGCTGACTAACATCTGTGCAGCCCGGACTGTATCACCACTGATCACGTGCACGGCAGGTGTTTTGGGTCGGATTATTATTATTATAATTATAGTAATAACCCGTATTCACATATGTCAGGCTGAGTAAATTGATCATTGTTTGAAAATTTCTTATTGATTATCAATTTATTAATGTTAATTCATTTTAGTAGTTTGTGGACCCCATCTCGTCGTGGCGCATCGCCTGCCTACATGAGCTTTATAGACGTCACCATGCTTACTACTTATCATACATGCCTTGTGCACTGAAACTCTATTGCGAAAATAAACGATTTGTTCTGTTCTGTTCTGTTCAGGAAAGAAACCATGACGTGTCACTCAGGAAAGAAACATTAATTAAGTGTTTAACAGTATAGTTTTTGCCTCTCATACCACATTAACCGACTTTGATAAAACATTGTTTAACCCTTTCACCCCTAAGTAACTGGACTGGATTTTGATATGTCAATTTTGCAACCAATCCAACCGTCATAAAATGAAGTTAAGACGACAGGTTCTTGAAGAACGGTTCATCTCTCGGTGTTTTATGTGTTATTTCGGTATCTCTGGTGGTTTGGGTGCATTGTTACAACATACAATGTACGTCACTCTCGGTGTTTTATGGGTTATTTCGGTGTCTGGTGGTTTGGGTGCATTGTTACAACATACAATGTACGTCACCTCCCGCGAGTTACACGTATACGTATGAATTTACAAGGTGAGATACAGAGACGATACCCGCGTACGTTTTGTTAACCGATAACAATAAAACCCGTTCCAAATTGTTTGTTTAAATTAAATAAATGGACCTGAACCGCCAATGCAACTCAAACATTTATATATCGTCTGAAAAAAAGTCAAATATTCTCTCGGATTGAAAGCGGAAAAAAAAACAACACATCCTATTTACATCGCGATGCTCATTGTTTGACATCAAATAATAGCGCGACGGGTGGCTGTCGTAGTGGATTTTGACACATCGCGGGAAATGGCTGTCCAATCAAATGGCGCGCCACGCTTGTATCTCCGGTTTCATGGCTCGTTTGAAATTGCGCAATAGTATGGCTTTTAATGTCTGAAATGTAGGAACAGATCACATAGTATATTGGAATCAATAAATTGATATATGTCTCCTGAATCGATATAATATGGAGTTTGTGGTTAAAACTGATGACATAATCGGTCTGAAAGCAACGCATGTTAGAAATTGTATTGGCCAAATATTGAAAAAGCTTTCTTTCCTTTGGGTATTTTGACAGTAAGAAATGTGTACATAATTGACGATTTCTATCGTGTGTAACGATCGAGAATTAGTAGTTGCACAAAACTATGTAAATTACCCAAAACCAACGAAATCCACCCAAATCTACCCAAAGTCCACCCAAATACCCATATATGACACCAACATACTGACCATCTGTTCAAAAATACCTGTGTTGGTTAAGACTAGTCCATTTATAAAAATGGGATGTGAAAGTATGAAAATATAAAAAAATACTTGCAGATGCTAATGAGACGGCTGATCTGGAAATTCACGGTTTGCAAACCCCGCTTTAGCTGGTTGTCGAGTTCAAAGGGTTATTAAACTAAGCCACTACCAGCATGACCAGGCATGCTTCGTTGTCTTCTGGCGACTCTTTTCTTTTGTTAAAGGTTCATATAGATAATTAAGTATTTTAGTTTGCATTTATTTTAGCCATCGTAGTGCATGAGACAGTTCACGCCAAAACAATAATACCGGTGTATTGGATGTTTGACCAGTGGGGCTGCTGATCAGCTCGTACATGCACACAACCTGGGGGCCGTTTCACTAAACTTCGTACGACTAAAATGTTCGCAAGTTAAAAATGATGGTAGTCTGTAAATTTCACATTAACTATGTTTTCTTGTGAACAGTCATTGGGTTTACATTTATTGAGTGTAGGCTGCATATGCAGCCTAAGCTCAATGCATGTAAACCCATCAATTTAAATTTCCAGGCCATTCTTAATTTGCTCTTAAGAACATTTTAGTCGTACGAAGATTAGTGAAACGGGCCCCTGATGTTGCACAACAGAACAGCGAACATTGCATACACAGACCAGACACAGGTGGAAGACTCGGACCTGTGACATAAAATAATCCCATTACCCCACCCACACTTGTTGCCGTAATGTGGGTGGAGTAATGGTCTTTTATTCAATGGACATTCGTTTATCAGGTAACCTGCTCTGAATACGTACTGACTGATAACATATTGCTGTAACAGGCATTAACCTGATACAAACATCCGTGTTACAACGAAGTGAAAACTGACGTTCCATTGGTCGGATGGCGCCACGTGACGTTACCGCATGACGTCAAGTGTAATGACGCAACTTAAACAAGTGCGCGTTCTGTCCATGGATAACGACGTCATCTGCGGTCGTTTTCCAGCATAAAACGTTACCTGATAAATAGAATAACAGGCTAGTGTCTTTTGATACCAAGTTTATCGGGCTCGGCTCGGAAACGGTAGGAATTCCTCGGCAAGCCTCAAAATTCCTACGCGTTTCCTAGCCTTGCCTGATAAACTTGATATGAAAAGACACCAACCTGGTATTCTCTATTTATGTCTTTCACCTGGGTGAATTTTGCACGAATGCGGCGATACCGGCAACAAGCACATATCTTTATGCCACCGGGTTTCGAAGAAACGGGTGGCATATAGTGTTTGGACCGTCCGTCTGTCCGTCTGTCCGTCCGTCTGTCCGTCTGTCCGTCACACTTTTCGGTTAACCACTTTGTCACAGTTTGTCAAGGTTTGCTACATGTGGCATTCGCGTTCGACAGACGCATTTCTTGTTCTCCATTGTTATACGACCGTTTTAAAAAAAACGTTTAAAAAAAACGGTACGTATTATGTTTACCGCGGTGCAGGCGGGCGGCGGACAGAAAATCTGCATCGTTTGTGTACACAACTCCTCTGAACCCGTTCATTCAATAGATCTGAAACTATACACACATTTTCTACACATATTGAAATGTGCGCATTGGTTTTATGCCGACAAAATATTTGTAACAAATCACCTTTTTAACTTAGCCATTTTGTCTACATTTGTGTATAAACTTCTATATAGGGTACAGAGTTTGTGTACACAACTCCTCTGAAACTGTCAATCGATATGAAACTATACACACGTGTTCTTGACTCATTGAAGTTGTGCATCTTGATGTCTTTATGCTTCTGATGTAAGACTCGTGGAATTTACAATGTGATCTTTCCTATGCGTTAGTACTAGACTGGTTTAAGCATTAGTATTAAATGTTAAGCCTTAGCTGGAGAAGTTAGTTTTATTGTTCATATATTGTTTTACGAAGGTATATAATGCATGGGAATGCACCAGTTAATGTAAAACTAAACTATGGATGTATAGTTTTCATTTGACGTGTTTAATATTAATATTATGATTGTTCAAGTATTGATGAGCCGCGCGTATACAAGAAAATACATGTACAAAATAGAAGAAGGTTGATTTAACATTGGATAGTGTAAACAAGTAACAATAAGTTCCATAGCTATTTGCCGACATCGTGTTTTATAAGATGTGTTACTTCTGCGTGTTTCATCAGTTACTGTACAACTATTATTATGCCCCCGCCTCCAAATGGTGAGGGGCGTTATAGTGTTACCGGCGTCCGTATGTCCCGTCCGTACGTCCCAGATTTCTAGTTTATTTGACAACGATTACAAATAAGTGCGATAGCGTGTCCGACCAAAGTTAGAAACCTTGTTCATATATATATAGGATGTAAAGCCGAAACACGCCGAATGTTTCCTGTATTCTCGTCCCTGTTACTCGCGCATTCTGCTGTTGTAAACAAAATACATCATCCTGTAACTGTAACACATAATGCGAAACATCAACTATATACATTTCTATATTTTCTGTTCTTAAGGGTAGTACATGTAGCTCACTGTGCTGCGACAGTTCGCGATTAGTTGGAGATACAAAATTACGATAAAATACGCGAATTAGCAACAATTTTCACAAAGTGTCTTAATTATGTCGCAATTTGTTCGCACTTTCTGACTCACGGAAACTAAATGGAGACGGGTTCGAGACACCCGCGGCGACTCTGTGACTATTCGACTCACACGAGGAAATTGAGAACCCCTGCGAACGTTTCGAGACATTTTGGAAACGTGGCTGTGACTGGAGAAATGGGGCGTATGGGTTTTGTGGCCAGTGTAGCTCCTGATCAAATAGTAAACGCATGTGGCCTGAAAACGAACTATATTGCTTGGTAGAAGCATGACGGGCGTTTCATCAAATAAAGAATGGCGAACAGTGCAGATCCTGATCAGACTGTGCGGATCCATTTCTTCAGTGACAGCCATATAAGCATACAAGTACAACGTGTGTCAACACAATAGCCAGTCTACGTACGTGTAGATACATACGTGTATACAATAGTGTGAGCACGATTGCAAACTTACGGAGCCCCGCAGGTGACGTAGAATTATTTTCTTTTATTAATTCGTTTCCACGAAATAACAATTCATTCCCTCAATGTAACAATTCGTTCCCACGAATTAACAACTAATTCCCACGAATTAACAATTCGTTTCCTCAAATTAACAATTCGTTCCCACGAAATTCATGGGAACGAATCGTTGTATCGTGGGAACGAATTGTTAATTCGAGGGAACGAATGGTCATTTCGTAGGAACGGCGAACGAATTATTAATTTGATGGAACGAATTGCTAATTCGAGGGAACGAATTGTTAAATTGAGGGAACGAATTGTTATTTCGTGGGAAAGAATTAATAAAAATAAATCTATGTCACCGTACTACGTATCCGCAACTACAGGGCAGTTATTGTTTTAAATAAGCACATAAAGTAGAGAACGGGATGTCGATGTGGAAACGACTATCCACGAGCGGACCAACCGTCCAATCAGAGACGAGCGATAGCACAGTCGCCAACCATCCACCGTTAGCAAGCCGCCAACCATCCGGCCGCCAACCATGCCGCCAGCCATCCGCCGGCAGCCGCCAACCAGCCGGCCACCATCAACCGGGTATCCCCAGTAACACCCAGCCATTCGCCGAAGGTCAAACTATCGCTATGGAAACGTATGTCGTCTGTTGGACAACACCACTCGGACACAAACGAGAACATTTCCGCCGTCAGCAACGCAAACCTAGGACACGTCGGCAACACATTTGCCATGAAACGCATCATTTCGTTCGTTCGTTGAACAGCAATATGTTCGCTAAACGCTTTTCTAAGCGTCCTATCGTCAAAGTTTCATGAAGAAAGAGTTTGGAACTCTGGGAAGTTCGTTCACCGCGCATCACGAAAAGGAGCCGACCTATCACATGGAGCCTAAGAAGAAATTCAACTCTGCTGCCGTGGAGCGAATCACGAAATCCGTTCTGGAGGAGCATTTGGCGGGACTGACGTACAACCCGAAACTGTGTTCGTCTGTCGTCAGGGAACTGACGGATGAGATTCGGGACAAGGTGAGTATTGACTGGTGGTATCTTCGACGCTTGAATTGCTGGGATTTGTCTGTTTGACGTCACGTTCCTTAGTTTAACTTAACGGACTGTTAAATACTTGCTCAACACCACCGTTGGCTTAAGGTTACTGTGCCCACATGTGGAAGACTCGGACCTAGGACCCAATAAATGGCTCATTTGAAAACGTTACCCAACCTACCCATTTATGTACATTATTAGGCTATATTAACTGTGCCCTTCGTGTGGCCCCATATAATGTATATGGAAATCTAATAAAAAACCTACTCGTAAAACGACAAATACTTGCACCAATAAATTATATATTATGTGTGCAATAAGTCTTTATGCAGATGCTGCCAGCAGAGAAATCACACCATGTGCGATAGTTAAACAATAAGAAGCACATGTTTGTGTTTTACATGTATAATTTAGCTTCTACACACCTGGTGACCGTTTCACTAAATTTCGTACAACTAAAATGTACGTAAGTGCAAATTTAGGATCGTCTGGAAATTTCAATTGATGGATTTACATTTATTGAGCATATGCAATACATGTAAATTCAACCACTGTTTAATTTTGCACTTGCGAACATTTTAGTGAAACGCCCCCCTGTATCATGTGTATAGAGATATAAATGTCCATGTCCTACAGCAAACTTGATATATTATTTGCATATTACAGATGTGTGCATTTTTATTGGTAGCGGTATTTGCATATTACAGGTATGTGTGCATTCGCGAGTGGGGTACCAATTTTGTTTCTAGTTGCGCCCCGAAACTTCGAGATGTCATGACATCGAGCCGAACTCGGAAAATGTTCACCTATAACCACTACAATAACTGATAGTTTCCGTAACGGGCGTGAATAATATAACAATCACAGTTGGGAGTGTGTATTCGTGGCGCAGTTCGCCTGCTACGTCGTTTGCGAAATACTGGACCGCTGTACCCAATTGTGCTTTCTGTACGTTTTTCTCAGCACAAATTCCACTGGTGATGCACTCCGCGACGGCGTAAAATGTTTCACGTCGAAAAATACACCGATTCCGGACGAGATGCCACTCAGTGCACTCACCTAGAGATACCGCATAAACGCAATTTTCATCTCATAACCGGCGCAAATTAATTTCGCCGGTTACTAGACGAAAATGCGTTTGTTCAGTATCTTCTGCACATAGCTGAATGGGAAATCGTCAGGAATCCGGTAACGGACGTGATTATTATATTATCCCGTCAACACAGTGCGTATGTGCCGTGAAACACGGTGCCGTAAAACATTTTTGATATCCTGTCAATACGACCTAATCACTGCGTATGAGGTATATATAAGCGGTTGTCAAATACTAGTCGATTCTCCGATTTTGAGGATGCGTCTGGGGTTATTTTTTGCATTTTAAAGATATTTGTTGTGTTGACGGGATAAATAGAATAGTAGGTAGAGCCTCGCACATCCTGTTTCCTCACATTGTTTGTTTAGATTAATGTACTGGACCTGAACCGCCAATGTAAGTCAACATTTA